>QAXH01000416.1:2922-19519 GCA_004335635.1 Chloromonas sp. AAM2 | reverse complement strand
TGGGGCAGTTGGACTGGCTGGGGCAGCTGGACTGGCTGAGGCAGCTGAGGACAAGGCTGTCCGGGTTAGCCAGCTGCCGGCGTCTGGCTACAACCAACCAGCTGAACGTGAACATTCCCATTTGCAGCCTTTTTCCGCAGCCCTTGCAGCCCTTGCTGTGACCACCTGGGGTTGCTCAGCAGGCAGTACATGGCACTGTGATGACCTGGCTATGATGACCTGGCTGGTGCTGCACCGGCTAGATTCGCACGGCAGGACCTGCGGCTCCGTCAGAGTTCACTCGGCTGGGCAAACTGTACCAGATGGTGCCAGGTGGCTGGGCCGTGGCAAGCCAGAGCAAACCTACAATGCCCTAGCTGCAACTGCTGGAATTGAGTCGGCAGGGCTGCACAGCTCGAGCTATGCCAGGCTGCAGACTCGTGCAGGGTTATCTGGCTGGGGCCACATGGCTGAGGCTTGCCAGCTGGGCCAGCGAGGCCCACCCGGTTTGCTGGTTCGTAATTTCCTGGCTGGTGCTGCAACTGTCTGGCTGGGTCTGCAGGTGCTTGGCTGGTCCTGCAGCTGCCTGGCTGGTGCTGCAGCTGCCTGGCCGGTCCTGCAGCTGCCTGGCCGGTGCTGCAGCTGCCTGGCCGGTCCTGCAGCTGCCTGGCCGGTGCTGCAGCTGCCTGGCCGAGTCTGCAGCTGCCTTGCTGGGACTGCAGATGTTTGGTGCTGCAGCTGCATGGCTTATGCCGCAGCTGCCTGGCTGGGGCTGGTCCTGCTTGGCCGGTGCTGCAGCTGCCTGCTGGGGGCTGATGCTTGGGAATGGTCCATAGCTGCTGTGAGATCCTGACACTGGCCATAAATACGCGAATGCATGGGTTGAGCATGCCTACAGGGGCATGCGGTGACCAGCTTTCTGACATGCTTCGTTTTTCATGCAACATGCTGGCACAGCCACCCATCCTCTGACATGGGGTGCAGGTGCTGCTGTGCTGACTGTACTGCGTTATCATGGGCCTGTCATCGCTCAACCTACCTCTGTATCTGGACTTTGCGGGGAGTCTCGCCTGGCCTCGTTTCAAAGGGAACCATGACTTTGGGCAGCAGATGCGAGATGTGGCTCTCATCCTCCAGTGGTGCATCAACACCATCATGGAACTGCACGAATGAGCGCAGCATGGTCAGCTGCTTGAGCCACCTGCATGACCCGACACAAGTTGCCATGTGAGTATGAATTGTTGCTGCGGATGGCTAACGACAAGACTGACCTGGTCCTCGCCGAGCTTTGAGTCCAGTCCGTGGTGCTCATCGGGTGAGCGGGCTCGCGCACCAAAGCGAGCTGCGTCGGTTGACAAATGGTCGCGCGGTTCGGGGAAGCAAAGATAGAGTTTGAACATAGATGCGATGTAAAGAACACACAAGCAGTAAATCAGTGCCCAAGGTCAGTATTGTGCGGTTGCTCACCCTTGGGCTTGGGCTGGGGTGCCCGGTAGGTGACGCTCATTCCAACCTGCTATAATCCAAAGCTAGTTCTTCATCAGTGGCCTTGCCAGACCGAGCCGTTCCAGGCCCAAGCTGGGGGACGAAAACCTTATGTTCAACGAAGTCAATTTCACGTATTTCAGCGAGGAAATTCGACAGTCGTGCTCACACCGGGCTGCTCCAGGTACAAGCTTCTCTTCGAGCTTTCCCAGCTGTCGTACGACACGTTTCTAACCGCTTTGCTTTTTCCTCCCTCAACTTGAATGCCAGTCAGTGGCATCACACAGCAT
The DNA here is from genome assembly GCA_004335635.1 of Chloromonas sp. AAM2. NCBI lineage: Eukaryota > Viridiplantae > Chlorophyta > Chlorophyceae > Chlamydomonadales > Chlamydomonadaceae > Chloromonas > Chloromonas sp. AAM2. Next base: position 17,765 of record QAXH01000416.1, on the reverse strand, counting down.
GCCGTAGATGCAGGTTGTGCTGGATTGCCTTGGCTTGGCTGGCATGTGACGTGTTGGCCTCATGGGCCGGCTGAAGTGGTTCCTGGCCTGCCTGGCTGCGTGGCTTGCAGTACTCTCCCAGACTACGCCGGGCCCTTGGCGCACGGCATGCCTGCTGGTGAGGCGTTTCTAGCACAGGCATGCAGATACACTTCTCTCAGCATTACTTGTCAAATGTGGCCCACACGTCTGTTGCACACCAACAACAGGAGCAGAAGCGAGGTGCATGATTCAGGCTGCTTGACGAATCAGCTCAAAAGTTTAGCTGGCGATAGACAACAGAAATCGGCAGGCTGGCGTGTCCATGCCTTTGTCCTGATTTTACTTCAGTCAGCGAGCATTGGGGTACGCGATGCATCAGGCACCTCACATAGCTGCATCCGTACAGCAGTCCCATTGAGCTGGAGTGGCTTTCTGATGATCCACATTGTTCACGCAACTGTCAGAACCATGCAACCGCTCTCACGTGCAGCATGCCCATGGTGTACTCTCTCACCAATGAGGCTGCATGCTTGCCCGAACCCACCTCAACCATGCAATCTTCCTGCCTTTAGGCTCCAGTTGCCTTCCTGTTCCTGCTCGGCCTGTGGCTGGTGATTCAGTTAGCTTTCGGCCTGTCTGAGTTCAAAAATTGTCCAGAGGAGGAGAAAGCCTTACAAGAGGTGTGTCCCATCGTTGTATAATTTGGCAGTCGTGCCGCAGTGGGGGCCGAATTTAGCAGCCATGAGAAGGCTTTGCATAATATGAATTGTGCGGCTTTGACACCAGCAAACAATGCGGTAGTGCAACTGGGATTCAACAGCCATGTGTGGAATTGTAGAAAGCTTGTGCAGTTTATTGGTAACAGTCATGTGGCACAACACTAGGCCACACTGTTACACTAGCCTACTGACTGGATTTACCTGAAAATCAGATTTAGCTGCAGCTGATTGCAGCAGGGCGGCAACCTGTCCTCGTTGGTGTGCATGCCATGCAGGAAATCGCTGAAGCAAGGAGGGATCTCGCAAGCAGGGGCCTATGAGATTGAGCACATTGTGCACATCTGGCAGACAGACATGCTTTGCCCAGCCTGGCTGTCCTGCCTAACACCTAAGTGGCCGGCGCCAACCCACACACCACGTCGCCTGCCAACTGCCCCTTGCCTTGGAAACGACATGTCCTCAGGCAGATGCACTGTCAGATGGCAGACGCTCATGCTGATTAGTGATGTACATCATGCAGAGCATGCGGTTATTACTCGCCGATCGCTGAAGCGAGCAGAGTTGAATACTGTTTTCATGGTCGTAGCTCTGCTAGGCGATTGCCGGTTTTGGTGATGTTGTTGACGTGTACGACTGCATGACTGTCCACAAGTTTGAGCTTTCCTTGATTGTACGGACACTCCTTTGTTGTTATGTGGAGTTGATGATCAAAACCAATGAAGTTTGAAACCCGCTGTAACAACATGGGCCTAAAGTGTGTGGAACTTGACTGTGCCCAGATTTGCCAAGCTTGCAGGGAGGTTACAACAGCATCATTTGTCACACGAGCGTCTCTGTCATCTCAATCGTACATCAACCATGGCCAACCATCGCAAACCTACAGCCCGACCTAATATTGGAAGCAACTTAAGGCGCCGTGCGAAATCCAACATCTGGTTGGAAGGCTCAATTCATATCTAATAAGGTCTACAGATGTGTCTACTGCGTCTGTTGCCAGTACGTAGTCCAATCAGCCCATCATGGCAACAACAAAAAGAGGGTTCATAACCCGCATGGAATGATACAATATAATGCTGCTGATCACAGCAACACCTGAACTCACAACTGCAACATGCAAAACGTCCTGGGCATCTCAGTCAGCCCCTTGTCCATCAAAATGTTACACATATAATCTCACAAAGCTCTGCACAAGCAGCACAACAGGGTCAAGATGGTCATCTTGGGCAAGTACGTGAACGAGAAGGATGCTGCAGCTAAGTTAGCAGACGACAAGGCCAGCTTTGTGCCTGGGCAGTGTGACGAGGTGACAGTCAAGAAGGGTGGTTGCCGCTGCCACAGCGCTATGGACCTTGGCATGTCACAGAGGTAAAAGCACAGGTTTGTGTGCTTGTACTGTGTAACACCATATACTGTGTGACACATCCCAGCATTGGCATCACCTCGCCGTCTACCAATGCAGCATCTGGCCATCCTGTCAATATGGGCATTCTTTTAACCTTCTAAGGGTGCCACTGTAATTCACGTGAACTCTGATTGTGCCCTACTCCACTAGCAAAAGTTAAAGTTGCATTCAAGTTGGCTTTGTGCACAGCTCATGGCAACAGTCTGGTGTGCTTGCCGTGCGTGCCTGCCAAGCAAGCTGTACCCATGCTCGTGTGTGTCCTGCAACCGACCGACCATCCTGCCAAAGCTTCCTTCCATGAGTGCAATATCACAGGCTGTCGCTGAGCGTGAGACATGACACAGGACTGCTCACAACTGCCTGTGTGTGCGTACGTCAAATGTTGATGCATTCATGCATGGTACTTGCCAAAATCACATGTTATTCTCACTCTGACGTCACATTCACAACGTCCACATCGCCGTGTCGCCGCACCCAGACTCCGGTGCGACTTTTGCGACTCACTTTAACTTTGTCAGTGAGTGATCCCATAGCCATGCTGTGCAAGCAATCGTATGATGCTGGTAGCTATACGTGGCTGGGCCCTGTTCTTGTTCTGCTACTCCTTCCTGCTCCTTGCATCGTGACTCACATGCCAGGTTATTCATGTCATGGCCATTGTTCATCACGCATGACCTATGATTTGTGACATGCCCCTGGAGAGAAGATAAATCCCCTGTTGAGGAAATGATGCCAGAATAAACACTCCAGTAAGCTGACATGAGAACGATTCTTTGACCCATCCCAAAATCAGAATGCATGCGACCCCTGCTGTTTTCCTCCATGCACAGCTGCTTGTCAGCTTAGCAGTCTTCCACCGACTGAAAGCCGCATAAATGGTAACAAGAGTACCTCCTGCCTGCTTGCCTGCTGCCCTGGGCCTCCTCTTCACCACTGCATGTGACTGTAGTACATGTGTGCGTACAGGACGTACATGGCCCCAGCCACCCACACGAAGATGCACATGGATGCCGCCATCAGGCACAAGTCCATGGCGTCGTACTGCATTACAAACATCAGACCAGTGCAAACAACATGATAAACTATTGTAATCTGGGACGCTGACGGATGCCAGCCTTGCACAGCCCTGGTGCATAGGTCCACATCCTTGCCGCCTTAATCTCCACCCTGGTACTTCAGCAACCACTGACCTTAATCTTCAGCCAGGTTTCAGCCGCCACCGATGCTGTCGTTGTGCCGCTGTCCTACTCCATCCACCCTACCTACACCGTGTTCCGTCTACCCCTCTTTTCACTCACCGCTTGTCGGGGCGTGAGCACATCTGCCACCTCGTCCGCTACCCGGGAGGCAGCACTCATGATCTTGCCTAGCTCACCCTGCAGGCAAACCATGTGATGCAGTCATGACTTGCTGAGATGGCTCTCCTTGAACTGATTGTACTGTGACTGTGCTGTGACGTCAGAGTGAGAATAACGACTCTGGCGATGAAGCAGGCAAGCAAACACTCCGGTGTCGTGCCGCCGGGCTCACACTGGTGAGGCCCTTATGCTTGGCTACACGGTGCCCTTATGCTTGATTTAAATTCAATGCAACAGGATTGTATGTGATCCACTAGTAGGTTGGACGGGTTAGAGTCCCTCCCTTCTTGTGATCCTCGGCCCTGCGTTGTGGTTCTAGTAGACATTGCTGGCAGCCTTGTTGTGTGACTTTCTGACAGGGCTGGTACGTGCTTGACAGTAGGATAAGATGGTCATTGTAGGTGCCCCGATGTCCCAGTGACAGGCAAAGCATTGCTAGTTGGGCCAGCTTTAGGTTTACGTCGACCTGTTCCATAACGTATCATGTATCACTGAGGCAGAGGGGCACATTGGCTATTATGCTGCACAGCCAACGCTGGCGCACTTCTCAGGTGCCGCAGCCAAATGAAGCGGGCATGCATGTTGGTTTGGAGCACCAGTTTTCAAAATGTTTGCCTTACCCGGAACGGATCCTGGTCACCACTTTTGGCATAGGTGATGAGGGCTAGTCGCCGGGCAATTCCACATCTCCGCTGCCGGCCGAGTAGCGGGCTGCCTGGCAGTGCGCGGCACAGGTGGCCTCGGCACCCGCCTGTAGGCATGCATGCGCGTGTCCGGCACGAAGCCTGCATGCTGCCTCTCTAACTGATGTTAAGCGAGGGGGCACAAAAACTTTGGCCGTAATGACGCCAAAGTTGTATAGCGACGAGTCAGCACAACCTGAATTTCTTCGGGATGTCTTGTTGGTTAGACGCACATGGTTCGGTTGCAAATGCCGGAGGGGGTGTAAATCGGAGAGTACGCCGACGGTCTCCCTCTCCTTTGCAAGGCCATAAAACCCTGTTAGTGCTCCCAGAGCTTAATATCTTTCAGGTATGAGGCGCTGGGTTTGGACAATTCAGGGCAGTTGCTCAGCGACCGGACTTTGCGTCAGGCTGCCCATTTCATGCCAGTTTGCATTGCAATTTTTCTTTCAGGATGGCCACCTCTGAGCTCGCTTGCACCTACGCCGCTCTGATCCTCCACGACGATGGTCTGGAGATCACGGCCGACAACCTGAACACCATTCTCAAGGCTGCCAACGTGACTGTGGAGCCCTACTGGCCAAGCTTGTTCGCCAAGCTGTTCGCCAAGAAGAGCATCGGTGACCTCATCAGCAACGTCGGCGCTGGTGAGCAAGGGTTGTACTGCAGCTTGCATGCGGAGGCCAGCCTGTGCAAAATTGGCGAGCAGAAAGCTTTCATATCTCGCATTGCCATACTAGAAGTCTGTAGCTTTACACGCCCTTCGGCCTCTCACCTGCACGTCTGTCCGTTATTACTTTGCAGCTGGCCCCGCCCCTGCTGGTGGTGCCGCCCCCGCCGCCGCTGCTGGTGGTGCGGCTGCTGCCCCAGCTGCCAAGAAGGAGGAGAAGAAGGAGGAGTCAGAGCAGGAGGACATGGGCTTCTCCCTGTTCGATTAGATGCCATGATTTGTTCTTGGGTCCCTTCTCCATGCAGCTGTAACAACGTATGGCTGTGTCAGACGTTCGATACATAACCGTTGGAGCAGCTGATTAGCATCAGCTCGACCAGTGCATGCAGGGCAGGACCAGCGTGCCATTCCATGCAGCACAGCGGTGTGCATCAGCGCACAGATATGGAAGCAGCTGCACTTCTCCACATTGCATCAACGCACGCAGTTCCACTCCTTTGATTCTTGAAACGCAGCTTTGTCAGATACTTTTCGCGAGGCCACAGCAGAGGTATGCGCATGGTCATTCAAGGCCAAGGCGCGATAACGCATGTCGACCCACCGCATGAGATGGGGACAAGGTCGTGCATGGCAGCCTACCCACTCATAACGAATGAGATATGGGCAACGTCAGCATGGGCAGGGCCGTTCACGGCTGGCTGAATTACGCATGATCCTACTTGTACACGACACACGATCTGAGGTGCTGAACACACCAGAAGTGATAGTGCCGCGCCAAAGCAACAACAATTCTGCTTTGCGAATCTTTCAAGGCGTGAGCATAGTGCCAGCCCAGGCGTCACAGTGCTGCCTCACACAGACATCTGACAGGGAAACTAGTCCACACAAGTTCACACCCCTCTAAGAATTGCAAGCAGGCGGCTGGAATGCACGCTGTGCACATACTGTTGACAGACATAAGAATGCAATGAGCTGTATGCAGAGTTACGGCTGCAAGAATTGCGAGGAAAATGCGTCTAGCCTGTCCTTATGTAGAGGCAAGAAGGCTGCGAAAAGATGTGACAAACCTACAAACCAGACCACCGACCCAGACCCCGTGATGAGCATGTCGAGCATTTGAAGGCAAACAGCCCATGCAGCACGCACACAAGGTGAGATTGTTGCACACCAGGCGCATCTTAAGATAAAATGAAATAGGTGGACTTGTTAGAAAGCAAAACTGTTTGAAGAATGGAAAACCCATGCACTGTAAGGCTTGGGTTGTTTGCACTGAAAGAGTCTGCACTCCTTCAGGTTCACATGGGCCTCCTGGGCTGCCCGCTCGAAGACATTGGAGCAAGGGAACCCAAGAGAGCAAGAAAGCACTTAGTTGATGAATGATGCTGCGCAGCCCAACAGGATCTTGAGCTGCAGTTGGGAAATAGAACTGTTTCTGCTCAGTTGAATGTAACCTTGCGATGGCCGTGATTCATAAAGTGAAGGTTGCGTGCACCGTGTCTAACGTGATTGCTCACGAGACCCAACAAACCAACATACGCAACAAAATGAAGAGTCGGTGTCTCTGCTAACCTGATGTAAGCAGTCAGTCGTCAAAGCAAAGGGGCATTGTGGCAGTCAAGCAATGCTAACAGTTGGCCATGCCGTAGCGCATCTGTGAAATCATTTGTAATTCTAACCGGCGCAGTTTCAGGCAGGCTGTTTCTCAATTTGGGAAACTGCAAAGTTGCATTTCATGTCTGGGGCCGGGGCTGCAAGGTGACATAAACAAGAGTTGCAGATCATTTTCTACGTCCAAAACGCCGTTGCCGGGAGCTGAAAGCCTGCAAGGCTGCAGCCAGACTTTCTGCATCAAACTCCGGCCAGAGCGCAGGGCTGAAGTAGAGCTCACAGTAGGCCAGCTCCCAGAGCAGGAAGTTGCTCATCCGTTGTTCCCCGCTGGTCCTGATTAACAGGTCAGGCGGCCCAGCTGTTGCAGTGACTTGCGCTGTGGATAGGTTCGCTTCCAGCATCTTGGCATCCACCTTCAAGCACAAGTACACTTCACATTCTGATATGCCAGGGAAAGCCGGGTGCCAGTGCATTTGTTCCATAGCTTAGACAAGACTTAGACAAGTATGCCATACATCAAGATAAAAGGCCAGTTACACCCAACACGCGCCGATCATGACCTGTTAATTACCCCGTAACGCAATCTCTTACAACCACACGCACACCTGGAAACGCCTGTTACACCCAACTCGCACCAATCATCGCGACCAGTCATCTTCTCACTCATGTCTGGAAGGGAAAACTCTCTAGTTTGTTCCATAGCTTTTAGACAGGACTTCACCTATACGCCCGTCAGTCAGACAACATCGCAACGTTCTTCCAGTCAATACTCTGACAACCATGTCATACAACTGTTTTTATTACAGCATGACAAACCTGGCAGTCTGACTCACCTCGTCCGGCTGGACTGTCCCCTGCGCGACCAAGGCAGCTATTTTGCGCGCCGCATTTGTCAGGTCGTCCCGTGCGCTGTAGGCTAGAGCGACAGTCAGTATCATGCCTGTGCAGGCACGTGTCTTGGCCTCGTTGCTGCAGGGGCAGGCCAAACAATACTTTATTCAGTGCCTGTATCAGTATTCAGGGTGTCAGCACTGGTGTTAGTACAGAGGGGTCAGGTCGTCGCTGTAGGGGCAGGCCAAACAACACTCAGACACTGTTTGCATTTCAACCAAGTTGTTGACCAACTCAAGCCCAGATAGCATTCCCAGGTGATTGAATACCCTGCCATACTCGGGTTGTATTTTAGTGTGGGTGTGTCGACAGAAAGTCTGCATGCAAGCGAGTGCGCATGCGTGTCAACAGACGAAACAGTGCAGATGCCATTCAGTTGGATGCCATGCAGGAATGGATGTGAGTTTGCATGCACTTTGCACTCACTTCTCCATGCAATCCACGACTGACTGTGGGAGCGACGACCTGTCTCCCACGAAGGTCATTCGTACGTTCTGCACACCAGCAGCCATGCACAACCAGTGGAAGAAAGCCAGCGTTGAGCCATGGCTGAGGTAATCAGACGCACAGGCGTGGCTGGCAGTGCGCGCACGTCTCGTTGAAGGCTTATTGCTTGATCGCAGTACAAGCCATCGCTACAATGAACCAAAAATCTCATTGTTGGTGTGCAAACAGCTTGATTTGGATGAAGGCTGAAGGTAAGTTCAGCTGCATAGGGTCAGCTGGTTGACACGGGGTAGGGGAAGGGATAGGGAAATAAGATAAACGGTTCCTCTTTGTGGATGAACGGCTCCCGTACCTGTGTATGGTTATGGTCATGGTCACGGATTTGTTTGATACTGGGCTGATCAGCGCAATGGTTAGTTAACCCGGCTCACAACCAACCAACCAACCGAATGCATGTGCCCTTACCTGTCTGCACAGCTCATCCGCCTGACCGTCAAATGTGCGTTTGAACAGGCCCATGAGGAAGTCGACCTCCTCCTTGGGCCGGGTCCAGTTCTCGGTGGAGAACGCAAACACCTGAGCACACACGCGTGCAAATGTACGGCATGCAGCGTACAAGTGCAGGGTACCTTAAGAGCATGCATGTGCTTGGGTGCATGGGGCGACCTAGCCTGCCCCTCGTGGCTCCTGCCTGTTTTGCAACACATTCTATATCATTCTGTTCCAGCGCATGCTGCTGTGCGTTCCGTCCCAGCTCCTCCGTTCGCATGTCCTGCTTGCCCTTTGTGGCCACTGCTGCTGTGAGGCACTCACAGTGACAGCTGATATGCCCAGCAGGCTGCAGTTCTTGGCCACTTCCCACATGGCCCTGACCCCTGCCTCATGGCCCAGGGTCACGGGCCAACCGCGCTGCGTGGCATACCGACCGTTACCGTCCATGATCACCTGAGGAAGTAAAGCACAACACACAAGTAAATGTGTGCGGCAATCGGAATAAGTACATCAGAACACGTGGGTGCCTATAACCTGCCAAGTCGAACGAACCTGAGAAAGCGTCAAGACACGCCGTATCATGTGTCGTATGTGGCGTGATATGCCAGATGGTGTGGCTTAATGATTCATTAGTCTTTATGCTGGGCGCAATGGCTGTGTTGAAGCTGTAGATTCTACCCTTAGGACCATACAGCACACATATAACACGATAACAACAGACGAACGCATGTGTGGCATACGTACGCATGGAACCGGTCACATGGATTGTGTTGCCTGATGTGTTAGACTAGTGCACGGTGTTGTTACGTGGCCTTTAAGCGGGCGCAAGGGCGGGAGGGGAAACAATCACCACAGCTGTTGACTGAGCCACAGAACCAGCAAGAGATGCACATCAGCTCAGCGGCTGATAACTAAGGAAAGAAAACCGGATGCATTCACTGCGTTCCACTAACGAGCAAGCAAGGTAATGGGCGTAATGGGCCTAACACATATGATGTGTGTGGTGTGAGGCAGTGACTGAAATATCCAACAGGATTCAGGCTCAGCATAGCTACTGTGTGTGTGAACAAGCAGTAAAATGTCTACCGGTAGAAGCGTTGTATAGACGAAGATTTGGCAGTTTTCCAAACTCGTTCCTCACCGCTACATGCCGGGGCAACCTTGAGCCTTGCAGCTCTTGAAGAGCTAGAGGCAGCTGACTTCCAGCTGTCTCTGATGGTGCTGAGTTACTAGCCTGCTCTGGCGCAGGGGTCGGTACTGCGGCTGAAAAATGTCTGAGAAAATTGGCAGGGTTGGGCCCGTGATGTCTAGCTGACCCCGAGCCCTGGGTACTGTCCATTCCTGAAGATGGGCGCTGGTCTGCACGTACTTTCTGGTCATCGGTAGTCCAATGATATTCACGTGCTGACTGCTGGTTGCCGTTGTTGCTAATTGCATGACATGTGAAGGGTGCCTCAGTAGATGCAGATGCAGGTTGGTTGAGCTGGGTCCGGATGGAAAACGAGCTTGCTGGGGGGCCTTGTTGCGTTGGCCAGAGTCTTGTGCTGATGCTACAGGGTGGCCCGCATGCGGCATGGTGACGGCGTGTGCGTGTGTTGAGTGGTGGGTGGCCAGGTGGAATCAACAGGGACATGATGAATGGTGGTTGGGTCTGTCTGTAGCGCTTTAGAAAATTTAGCAGCATTGTTTTGCCTTGGATTTTGCTCTCAGTATAGCACTGATGGTGCGGTTGGCTGGTCCAGGCGGCGTACAACCGCCAATGCGTCAGCATGCACATGCGCCGGCACATGTCCGGATGGGCTTTTGGAAGCCGCCACGGCAGAACGACACCCGCCCTGTTGCTGCATTGCGCTGGGCTACTAGTGGCCACGGTTTTTTGCTTGGATTGCCGAGGCAGAACACATTCCGGCAAATTGATCGTGCTGCAAAACCAACCCCATCTACCCGGCAGCATGCAGTCCCACCTCCGGCAGCGAATGTGCCACCAGACTGTGCAGGATGCTTGCGCCAGTGGAGCACCGTGTAGGCCTGCCATTCGCCGCAGCACGGCAAGGGTTGTATGCATGCAATCAGGGCAGCAGCAGGAGGCAGCGATCCCAGCAAGCCGAGGACCATCCTACCCTCAGCAACCCATGCAACCGCAGCAACCATACTATCCGCAGCAGCCTCAGTACGGCGCGCAGCAAGTCCCAGCGTCAAACCCTCAGATGGCGGGTGCGCTAGCTCGGCGGCCCCAAACCGCCGTGCAGCGGCCTACGGCGCCCCAGCAAGGCGTATACATTGAGATGAGTCAGGTAGTCACGAAGCAAGTCATAACGCGCACCACCGGTCGCAACCTTGGCGTCATCAGCGCGATGTGGGTAGACCCAGTCCGCTTGGAGGTAGTTTCCCTGGACCTTGATGACAAGAAAGGCGTGGGCAGCACTCGCATCAGCAACTTCCCTCTATCCAGGCTCACTCAGATCGGGGACGTGGTGCTGGTGCATGACGAGGAGGTGCTGTATGACCAACCTCTTGATGGGCGCTATGGGTACTACCTGCTGACAGGCATGGAAGTACGTACCCGTTCTGGCGAGTTCCTCGGCAAGGTAAGAGCAAAATCAAAGGCTTGTCATGCAGCACCACTTGGACTGCTCATGCTTGGAATGAGAGGGTAGTGAAACTGTGATGCTGGTACCATGACAATCTCCACCATGCATCTCTTGGTGAACCCAGCTTCTCTTCTCTTTTCCTTACCTTCCCATGGCATACTCTTCAACCCAAACCCACGTGTTACGTACACACACCTAACCAATGCTGAAGTGCATCCCATACATCACCACATCTTGCTGGTGGAAAACAGACACCAACACTCGAACCTTATCCCCTGGTCCTGCACAGGTTCGCGACTTCACCTTCTCTCCTGACACGGGCGCCATCGCCCGCGTAGTGTACGACGACTTTGGGCTGTCCTTCCTTCCCGTCACTTTCTTTGACACCTACTCTCTGCCCATGAGTGATGTGATCAGCCTGGGAGTTGGGGGCCTCATAGTGACAGAGGAGGCGCGCTACAGGGAGAGGAGGGAGAGCCCGGGGCTGTTTGCAGCCATACCATCAATATTCAGGTACAGGATCACTACAGTGATGCTAGCTGGTTATGAGTGATCGTGCACTGCTGGGTTACAATGGCTTGCTGCCGTTGGGCTGCAATGGCTCGCTGCTGCTGGGCTGCAATGGCTCGCTGCCGCTGGGCTGCAATGGCTTGCTGCCGCTGGGCCTTCTCAAGCTGTTCCTCGCATGCAACTGTATTCACTTCACTGTAGCTAGTCCAACTGGATTGGTGTGCAGTTCCACAGTCTGATTGTTCCTGCGGGGCCGCGGTAGAATTGGGTACAAACGCATGTCCGGCTGTGCACCGCAGCCTTTGATCGTGCTGACCAACATTCCCTCCATCTTTTCCGCTTGCTGCAGGTCGCTCAACAGCAACAGCGGGCGGGTGGCAGGTGCCCTCACAGACGGGTACCGACAGGACGGCAGCAACGTTGCCGGTTACTTGCCACAGGTCCGTATCTCTGCATGTGCATCATTCACATGCGCACGGCATGAGCAGCAGTCTTGCATCATGGATCGTGGGTTGCCACATGTGTCCCATGTGTCCCATGCGTTACATGCGTTACATGCGATACATGTTCCCGGCAGAGTCTCATCTACACCTGTAAGTGGCTTATTGTGGCACTGTTAAAGCAGGCAGTTCACCCCTGGCGTCCAGTCACATTCTCCATCAAACTCAATGACGCGCATAATGGCATGCTACCATTGGCCTGGTGTCATGCAGCCCACGCTGGTCTATTTGATTACATGACCAATCAAACTCGGCATGTTGCCCTTGGCATGACCGTCTGCTGCCCTCACCGTGTGTCTCACTCCCACACCTCTCAGGGTTACTCATACGCCCAATGGGAGGCGGACGTGAGGCGCTGGGAGCAGGAGACAGGCATGTCCTACGACCAGTACACTCGCATGATGGCACAGCAGCAAGGCCAGCCACAGCAGCAGCTGCTGCCCAGCGGCCGGTCCAGGGCGCCGGCCACACCAGCCAGAGCACTGCCTGGACCAGCCACGCCCCAGCAGCAGCAGCAGCAGCCACAGCAGCAGCAGCAGTTACAGGGCGGTTATGCGGCGCGGCCGGTGCAGCAACAGCAGGGGTACGGGGCTGGAGGCAATTACAATGGCGCTTACAATGGCGGTTATAATGGCGGTTATGGCGGGCAGCAGCAGGGGTTGAGTGGTGGATATGCACCGGCGGTAGCGGGGCCGGGGCAGCGGGGCGGGCCAGTGGATCCCCGATCGCGTGCGGGGCAAGCGCAGCAGCAACAGCCGCAGCAGCAGCAGGCGCCGATGGATCGGGGAGCGGCCCGGCCTGGCATGGCACCAGGCCCTTCACAACAGCAGCCACTACCCCAGCAGCAGCAGCAGTTTGGAGCTGGTCCAGCAGCAGCTCGCCCAGCAGCAGCTCGCCCAGCAGCAGCTCAGCCCGGGTGGCCACAGCAGCAGCCGCAGCAGGCGCAGGCCTGGCCGCAGCAGCAGCAGCCACAACAGCAGTATGCGGCTCCAGCACCGGCGCCGGCTGCTGCTGTCCCTCAGCCACAGCAGCCACAGCAGCAGCAGCAGCAACAGCAGGTGGGGGGCCCTCAGTCACAGCGGTTAGCAGCAGGCAGGGCAACAGGCAGTCAAGGACAGCAGGAGCGCAGCCCTGAGCCGGCCAGGCAGCCTGTAGATCAATGGGCAGAGGCCAAGCGTGTTCCTGAGGCAGAAAAGGAGCCAAGCTGGCCTTGAGCTTTATGTACTAGTGAGGCCTTGTGCTGCGGCAGCAATTGTTGTCGGTTGCAGCACTGCCATGGCCTTCTCTCCTATCCTGCAGCATATGGTGGTACTCTGAACATGGGCTTGTGGACCGTTCTGCTAACCTAGGTTCGTTTTGGCGTCAAGAGGGGCATGGACTTCTCAATCGCTGTGCCTAAATGGAGGACACTTGGCGTGTAGGAAAGAGTTCCACCCAGGCGTAGCAAGCCATGGATATGACGGCCTGGCATGTATAGTGTAGATGCAGTCAGACATCAAGTCAAACGCAAGCAAACTTGTTACGCACACAAACTGGTTTGGAGCAGTGAGGTTTTTGGCATGTGCTGTTGCGGCTGGAGCGGTCGCTGAACTCGTGGCACAAGTTCGTTGCCCTTTTAGGCACCAAGCATGTGACAAGTGCCAACCTATTCCAGATGCTGCTTTTTGTAGTTTTTTCAGCGATAGCCGTCGGTCAAGGAGCACTTCACTCGAGTAAGAGCCTGCACTGGTTCTGTTGCCGAACAGTCACTCGGTACAACATGTGGCGCAGCACACCAAGTCGATGAAGGCAGCTGGAGGGCAGTTGGAGAAGAAAACGTCGAGAACACTCGACAACAAGGCCAGCGCGCTGAACCTTTCCTGATGTAACTTTCCACTCCCTGCCTGTTAGATGGTTGGAATGAACATGGACTGCCAGATCTGACATGCAGGCAAACATGCAGGCCGCAAATCTAGTTATCAGGCCAAATCTATGACATGCTACCCGGCACATGCCAGGACATACAGCAGGCATGGAGCTGGAGTGGGTGGCCGTACAGACCGTTTTGGAATGACTATGTGACCTTGACCATCGATCGACAATGTGGTCGCAGTTGATGCATTCAAATTCAAGCGTGATAGTAGGTTGGTTGCAGAGGTGTAAATTCTGATGCCATTGCTGAGGATTGGATGCGCTGCAATAGACAGTGTGCCAAATGTTTATTCGTTATGCATGGTGAGGCGTGACAGTATGGTAAGGGTTTGCTCAGGCCACAGATTGTCGTGTGGTGAATATGCTATCATGATGAGCTAATTGGTGTTTGTATTTTCGCTGGCTGATACGATGGAATAGGCTGGATGTAAGGATGAGCTGAAGTTGCAGGAGATAACCGCTGTGGCTGGATTATTTTGAAGGTGACCGATGCTGTCCTGCTCGTCGGGCCCCTCCATGGATGGAACAGCTCCGTCTACTATAATTATATGAATAGAGATACTCTGCAGACAGGCCATAGTAGTCCAAAGGCAGTTTACAGTCCCAGCAGCCCATATGATACTGTTACTACCACAAAAAATCGTTTTTGCTGACCCACACCGGTTTCAGCGTCAGTCCCAAAATTGTCCCAGACTGGCAAACTTCTTTTTTTGACTAAAAGTTGCGAGCAAATGCGCTCACCACCTTGCAGCGGGCGTACAATGGTGTACAATGGAACAGGATAGGAAAGAAAGATGTGTCGCTCCGCCAGGGTCGCTTCCGCCAGGGTCGCTTCCGCCAGGGATGGACAGGGATGCTCAGTTCTCGTCGAATTACTACCACAGCAGGTTACTACCACCTTGTCAAAGGCAGCGCGCATAACCAGTGTGGGGAAGGTCTGCGAAGGTTTACCCTTCTAGCCTTAACTGGTTGTATACATCTCTCTGGAGAGAGAGACGTACTACAGTGGCTCCATCCAAAGAACTCGGACAGCCACCATA
>QAXH01000414.1:0-38003 GCA_004335635.1 Chloromonas sp. AAM2 | reverse complement strand
GCCCACCGATCCCCGAGCCTCCACACGCTCCTGCCTTGCCCGCACGACTGGATGCCAAAGCGTATGCCGCAAATTTCCTCACGACCCTGCTTGTTGGCGATGACACCATGGATGAAGGGGCGCCCATACAACAAGCTGCTGAGGCCGAGGCAGCGCTCAACGCTGGCACAGTCGGCGCACCAGTGCAACCGGGCGTCACAAGCAGTGCCAATGAGCAAGCGTTGCACCCTTCAGCAGATTTCCCATCCTCAAACAGGCCGTTGGATATCTTCAAAGCCATTTTCGAGGCAGAAGACGAGCAGGGTGAGGAGGATGAGACGCAAGCAGGCGCCGAGCAGGCACCCAGCGCATCCACCACCACTGCGCCTGGAGCCCAAGCCTCACGCCCCGTCCATCAGGCGACAGCCCAGCAGGCAGGGCTGGCCAGCGCCCTTCTTCGTGCTCAACAGATGGCTGCTGAAAAAGCGGCACAAGCGCAATTTCAGCAGCAGGCGCAGGTGCCAGACGGGCTGGTGGGGCCCTCCCTGCCTCCTGTGCCAGGTCCTGCACCTGCATCGGCTGCTGGTGGTGGTTCAGCGGGCGGCCTGGCAGTGGACCCAGAGGTTCAGCAACGCATCCTGGCTGCTCTGGGCATGATCAAGCGAAGCAACAAGGAGAAAGACAAGCAGAAGGATAGAGACAAGGTGCAGTGCAGTATAAGATCAATCGGCTTGTGTTTCTTGGCAAGGCGAAGGCATCAATGGCGCTGAGTGGGTGTGTGAAGGCGATGAAGAAAGGATCAGGGTTTGCAGCGAGGTAAAGGGTAGCTGTAGCGGCATCACCCTCAAGCTCTTGATTAAGTGCCAGCAACGTTGCACACTGCATGCCCTGTCACTTGCCGTTTCCTGCACCTGCGCCTGCAGAAGAAAAGCAAGAAGCAGAAGAAGCACAAAAGCAAATCGGACAAGAGCAAAGGGGACAAGAGCAAGAAGAGCAAATACGCCAAGAAGAAGTCGGCGAAGCCCAAGGTCAAGCGACGTGGGGCCAGTGCCGGCCCGCCCAGTGGCAATGGCAGCAGCAGTGAGAGCGGCAGCGGGTCGCCAAGCAGTGACGAGAGTGCATGATGATGACGCCACCATGGGTTTGGGGTTAATGGCCAAGCAGTGATGAGAGTGCATGATAGCAGCCACACAACCATGGGTGTGGGGATGATGGCCAAGCAGTGGGTCTGTGCAGAGGCGTGACATCCCTGAGCAGCCCTTCCCCTTTCGCCTCACGTACACACGACTGTCGAAGGACGGTTTGATTTGAAGTATACCAGGACCATCACCAGTTGAATGCTCTAGACGACCTGATGCTCTTTACCAGTAAGGTATAGTCAGCCACAAGCCTATGCAGCCACCTGTGAGGCGCCTCGTTTCGTTCACTTACCATCATTCACAATTGTCTTCATGCTACTACTGCGTGTAAAGAGGCTTCCAAGAGTTTTATGCCGTGGGTGCACCGTCGACTCGGCCTAATGGTTACACTGCTTTTGCTGCGGACAGCGGTGACCCTCGCTATGGGCTCTTTGCCGGACGCGGTCATTCAGCATGCTTGTATGCTACACTGACTTGGGGCGTGCTGTCTTAGTTATGATGATTGAGCTGAACTCTTCATGTTCAGGCGGGATACACGCAATGCATGGCGCCAAAAAATGTCTGCCAATTCTGGGACATTTTTTGCGACTAGTGTTCGAGTCAAATATGCCAAATGAGTGAGCCAGCCCCACTGCTGTTGCTGTGATCAGCTTGACAATTGAGCCCTTACCTGGAGCCTGTCTCAAATTGCTGGAGGGTACGGTCGTCCGGTGACCTTCACGCTGTGTAGTTCCAAATTCCTTGCACAGGCGTGGTCATCCTGTGCACGTTGGTGGCGTGTGAGGCAGTGCTCCAGAAGTGCCCCATAACAATGTCGCAGCAAAACGAAAGGCAATGGCAATGGCAATGGGCAGGTCGTTGTCCATGATCACATCCACTGTTCGGCAGGCGTCCTCAAACACGCTATCCATGAAGTGTGTAATGAGGTCCACGGGCTCAGGGTGCTGTGTGTTTGGTCAGGCTAGAAGTGCCATCAGCTGACACAGTGCACATGCCGTACGACACAGCCTGGTGGCAGGTGAGAATGCGGGTTTTGGCCCCTGGATCATGGTGCAGGTCTGGCCTGGTTTCATGGGTTTTGTTTGTATCTAAGGCATGCAAGAGTTGAGACTAGATATCATCCTGGCCAACACTGAGCAACAATAGGAAACGTTCTGGAGAAAAGGCAAATAAAGCAAAAGTCAGAGCGTGGGAGGGTCAGGGAAACTGTACATGCTGTGCCCTGCATTCCAGATGACCTGAACAGCTGACGCGAAAGCCCTGCGGGCTGACATCATGTAGCAGGTGGATCACTGAACGCGCTCAATTACCTGTAAGAGAGACTCCTCTTACATGGTAACTATGTGGATGCGCCAGCCTGATATATCAGATTACTGCGTTGTCTTTGGGAGAATGCTAATTGCGTATGGCCATCTACTCTGAGAAAGTTGTCCCAGCCAGCCTACCCTGCACTAAGCACGCACGCATCTTCTCTCCGTGGTGAGATCTGTAAGGAACCACATGTCAAAGCTACGCTTTGAAAACACATAGTGAAGGCAGTTGTTTCTCCTTTTTCCTTTGCTTCTTCGGCCCCATAGGGGCAAAAGTGAAGAAGCGAACCAAAGGGGGCAAAAGGAAACACATGTCAAAGCACTGCAACTTATGTCTGTATAGTAAGCCAACGCCCTGCATAGGAAGCTCTAGTCACTCATGTCTAACTAAAGCCACAGCATCATGTCATGGGCGTGAACAGTTGCAAGGATGACAATTTGAGTCGAGGAACTCCATCCATGCATTTAATACCATCCCTGCTGGCACATGCGTGCTAGCGACCTGACACGTGTAACAAGGGTGGGCATTGCGAGCAGCGAGGGGCACTGCATCACTCAGCTGTGCGCAAGGCCAGCTGTTGAATGTACTCCGGTTGGATACGGACCAATCACTCGTCGCTGCACCAAGGGAATAGGGCTGTTGACACACGAACTATGCGCCTCTGCTAGCCTGATGTTAAGTTGGGGCCAGGTGAAGCTGCCGAGGATCAGTTTTCTGATGCACGACACAACCCCAACGCAACACCAGTCATGTGAAGCCGCTACGCCAGGGCTTGCAGTCGTGCAGCTGTTGCGCCTACCCAGCATCGCTGGCGTCACCGGCAGCTGATCCCCTGCTCACGCCCTCAGCTTCCCCATACACACTGTCCACGCTCGACTGCAGCAGACATGCAAAGTTGTAGCCCCACTCCTCTGCCAGGCTCAGCTCGAGATCCACCACGGCTGCATACACAGCGGATAGCTGGCGGGGCCGCATGCGGCGCAGCATGGGCACAGCGCATGCCACAAACTGGGAAGTCCACTGCTTCCCTGGGCTGCACTCCAGCATGTACAGCCCTCGCAGCACGCCTGAAACCATGCTGCCATTCATGTACGGGGCGCGATCTAGCACCTGCGGACAGACATGGTGACCACGAGTTTGAACAAAGGTCACGCAATGCGGGTTTGGGCGTTCAGTCGTGTCAAGAGTCATTGCGTGCCCTATTGCCAGGCGATTGCCATCTGCTCACATGCAACACGTCATGCCACAGCTACAGGCGAGTATTGCCACGAAGCTGCATGTCAACACAGCCGCAATCCTGGTGCATGGGAAGCAAGTCGCAAATACCACCATTGAAGCTGTGCGCGCGTTTCCCCCCTCTTGTCCCATGCCACATGACACCCAGTCCAAGCAGGCCACGGCAGGCCTGTGGCAAACCTTGAGTTGCCCACGACCGACTCGCTCACCTGCTGCAAGCACATGTGCATCCAGGCCGTGGGCGGTCGCATGCGCATGCAGCCCAGGGCAAACACTGTGAGCGCCAGCTCGTGGTGCGAGAAGGTGTGCAGCAGGTGTCGGTGGGCAAACAGCATGCGGTACACCCAGGTGCGGCTGGGCCGGATGTTGAGCTGTGGCAGGGCGGACAGCAGCACAGCCAGCTGCTGGGGGCTCAGCCGCCTCCGAGCATCCATGCATGCCCGCAGCACGTCGCACACGTGGCGCTCCGGCAGCCTCAGGCGCCCGGCGCGCCGCCTCAGGGGTTGCCACTGCAAGAGCAGGGCCTCCGCACCTTCTAATGTCCCCTGTAGCAGCTGTTGGGCTGGCAGGCCTGCTGCCAACGCATCCAACACGTCCTGTGCGTCATGGGCAGCAGGCGCTCGATCCGCCTCACCCTGCCCCGTGGGTGTGGATGTGTCTGCCTGGTCCTCTTCTGTCTGCCAGGACAGGCAGCTGGGCGCAGGGGTCGGCGTTGCTGCACGTCCCTTCTGCTCTTCCGCCTTCCACGGCAGGCGCAACAATGCCACCTCCATTGCCCCCTCCTCATCGGGTGTACTGTCAGGGCTGAGCAACGCATCAGGCACGGTGGGGTCTTGCCACCCCACGTGCAACAGCGGCGGGTGTGCGTCTGGAGAGGGCGTAGCGGGGCTGACGATCTCCAGGGGTGCGTGTGGTGGTAGCCTTGCAAGGCGTGCTGCTGCCCACAGCATGCTGGTGAGCTGTGCGGGCTGCAGTGATGTCAAATGATTGGTCAAAAGGTCGTTGAGGAGCATGTCCTGTGCCCACCGCACAGCGCCGCATGGGGCGGGCTGGGCGCGGGCCAAGGCACACAGGGCAGCCAGTAGCTGCGAGCGCTCAGGGCTGTCCGCACAGCGGCGCTGCAGCTCCGACACCAGCCGGTCGTAGGCCTCCGCGCTCCCATGGTGATGCATGCAACCCAAACCAGATAGCACCTGAAGGGCAGCGGGATTAGGCATGAGAGCAGGTCCAACAGGTTAAGCCAGGATGCAGAAATGCCACAGGACGGAATGCCAGCCCTGGTGTCAATTCGTCCACCCTCAGGCCTGGGCTGTGTTGATGACTAACAGTGGCTCCAAGACACAACACAGCAACTGGGCCTGCCTCTGCAGGGCCACCGTGTCAGCGGCATCCCAGGAGCACCAAACATTCTGCTTCAGCTGGCATGAGAGAGTTTTCAGGTTCAACTGAGTTTAAGTGCCAGCATGCAGTATGCCATGCCATGTGTGTGTCGGTTTACACTGGGGGCGCTTTTCACGCCGTAGGACACTCACGTGCATCAGCTCAGTGGTAGGGTACTCGTCGCGCTGACGCCACGCACAGCCGAGCATGTCCTGCAGCCAGCGCAGACCAGGCCGCAGCCGCAGCCGCCCCAGCGCCCAAAACAGCGCGGCCATCTCCCGCGGCGCCAGCTGCTCCCGCACAGCAAACGACGCCTTCTGAAAGGCCACCAGTAGGCTGGGAGATGGAACCAGATGCAGGCTGGCGCACGACCACAGCATGATTGCCACCTCACCCGGAGTGCACCTGTGGCTGTCCAGCTGCAGCCGCGCCTGCTCCAGCAGCAGGTTTGCTGCGGCTGGCGACGGCTGGCAACGCAGCTGTGCCAGTGAGTACAGAGCCATGGCCGTGTCAGCTGGTGCGGGAGGCAGCTGTGAACTACTGCTGCTGCCAGCGGGTGGCTCCAGCAGGAGCACCCGCAGCATGGTGTGTGTCCAGGCATGGCTGGCACGACTGCGTTTCAGGCCCAGCCTGGAAGCTGCATGCATCAGAGACGCTGCTGCCCGTGCCGACAGTCCTCTATGCGCTGCTAACGTGGTGGCATGGCGTAGGAGGTCCAGTGCTAACTGTCGGTGTGTCTGGCAGGGCGGCAGCAGGGGCAGTGCTGAGAGTGTCTGCACCAGCTGCACACCCTCTAGCTGTGCGGCGCTATGCTGTAGGCCTGCACAGACTGCCAGGGACCAGGCCAGCCAGGCCTCTGTGGACACGTGCCCCTGCTGCTGATGATCTACTGCCACTCGCTGCTGCTGCAGCCCTGGCTCTGGGCCAGCGTCTCCCGCACCTTGATCGTGCCTGTTGTGTGCCCAAGTGTGAGCCCGGCTGTACCGGGGTGGTGCACTGGAACTGTGGTGCTGCTGTTGCCTTGCGTCTGCCTGGGTAGGCCTCTGCTGCAGACCATCCAACTTCGGAGGTTCCGACTGCCCCTGCAGCTGGGCATCAGAAACTCCTTGCTGCTGCTGCTGCTGCTGCTGCTGGTGCCTTGGATTGCTGTGGGAGGCGGCTTCCTGCCGTGAGCTGGCGGCAGGAAGCATCTCATGAGAAAGATGTTGCACGGAGAACCGCTGTCCCTGCGTGTGCCTCTTTGCTGCATCACGCAGCTGCGCTCCAGCCCACAGACTGACACTCAACTCACGCGGACTGCTGCTGTTCACCGCACACGCCTGTGCTTGCATGAGACCCGTAACCCACATGACCCACACAGGCCCATGACTGAGGCCTGGCATGTGTGCGGTAGCCCAAAGCATATTGGCTAGTTCCTGTGGTTTGAAGTCCTGCCAGTGTGGGCTCGCTGCCTGTAGGACTTGTGGCAGCAAAGCAGCTGCGCCCGGCACACGCATATTCGCAAGCGCATACCAACTGCTAGCCAGCTCCTGAGGCCGCATGTCTTGCACCACAAGCTGAAACCGTGCCAGCAACCCGGCCAATACCTGCTGCTGTAGTTGCACAATCTGCGGCTGACAGGCCCCTGACTGCCCCAGATGCTGCTGGTGGTCCAGTAAACTGTTCAGTTTGGACAGGGCCCACAGGCTGTTGGCCACTTGGCGTGCCTGAAACGCTTGCATGTGCTCCAACTGCAGCTGCAGCAGCTGCAGCATGAGCGCTGGCAGTAACAGCCCAGTGTCAAGGCTTTCTGTCTGAGTTATTCCTTGCTGCGGGGTGCTGTGCTGCTGCGCTGACTGTTGCTGCTGTAACTGCATGGCGTGGGTTAAGGCGGCACTTGCGTGAAGCATGTTGAACTGCCTAGCATATTGCTGCAACACGGACATTAGATCGTGTAGCGTGGCACGCTGCTTGATCACGCCCATAAGCCATGCGCCAGAGCGAGGGACTGGTTGGCTGCGCCTGGAACCGTTATTGTGTGTATGCTTGTGCCGGCTCTGCTGCTCTTTGTTTGCGCCAGTGCCGCTGTTGGGAGCGTGTGGTGCAGGTGGCAAGCTGCCTTGCAAGGCTGAGATGTTACCCATTGCAGAATGCTGTGACGCTCCTGAGCAGCCCTGGTCAAACAGTGGAAGCTCTGCTGTTTGACTTTTGCTGCCCTCCTGCATGGCTGTTGCGTCCACCTGACCATTGGCACTGAATGCTTCTAGGCTCAGAAGGGTCGTGCTTGGAACATTCGCTGATGCACCAGAGGAGTGACCATGGGCTTGGTGCACAATCAGGCGTGTGCATCCAGTCGCTGGGCCAGCCCATGTATTCACCAATGGGTCAAGCCTCTGCATCATGCATGCACAAAATACCGATTTGGGAACAGCATGGCAGGAACACTGGACACGGTCTCACACCATAGAGTGGATCCGGTCATAGGGCGACGAATTGGCAAATGCGCACCTGCCGCGGAGCAGACGTCCAGCAGCGTCTCCTGCTTGCTGGACTGCGATAAACAACACGCGCTTCCATTAGCTTGAGGACGTAACCCAAAAAGCAATTCGTCTGGTATTGCGGGACCATTCACCAACCTGGCATGCGTAACACTTGAACGCAACTCCATAGTGGACCCTGGCGCAAGTGGCGCACAGTTTGGCCGCCCATTCATCGGGCTCTCGCTGCAAGTCCTCGCAAACACGTCTACATAGCCAATCAACAGGTCAATCGATCTACTGCCTCTGCTTCAGCATCTGCAGCCGCACCAGGCCAGAAGTCAGGTTCAAACAGTTAGTAACGCACATCACACTTGTCAAAAGTGAATGCCTGTTTACCTGGCTTCTGCCTTCGATGTGTTGCTAGTGTGTTGCTGGGCGCAGCTTTCAAGCAAGTCTGTGCTGCCCTCACCATCTGGTAGACGCTCCCGACATGCAGCGCCATGCACGAGTGCTTCATGGTAAGCAGCACTCGAGAGGTTGCCCAACCTCGGTGCAGCAGATCTGGCGGTGCACAGACGCTGCCTTGTTGATGTATCTCTTGCAGACCACCTGCTCCTTGCCAACCCTTGGCTACCAGCCCAACAGCAGACCCGAGCATGGTTTGCCTCCAAAAAGCAAGGCAAGCCATCCCTTCTCGCGTCCATGCCCTAGCACGGGCTGGAATTCCATTCATCTCCTGGCATTTCTGCCTAACCTCTCTGATAATCGCATTTCATGCAGCCCAATAAGCAAAATTGCTGGCAGTTATCCGCTGTTGTTGCTGAAGTGCTACCTACGTGTACCTCTGCACGCAGGTGGTTCTGATGATAGGCCGCCAAAAGACCGGGGCAGCCGCTTTGCAGCACGCCTTTCACCAGAGCAGGTGGAGCGCATGAAGACAATACTGGGTGCGCACGAGTCAGAAAGGGACGTGCAACAAGGGCAAGGGAGTCCAGCTCCTGTGCCGTCTGTGACTATCAGCCTTTTGCAGACCATCAAGCACCTGACTACCCCTGATGATCTGAAGCAGCGGCTCATGGCGTACAAGATCATGAGTTTGAATCGACAGCTGGAAGAACTGCACGTGCAAGGCCAGCAACTGCTTGCGGGACTCACCCAGCAGAGTCAGCAGCCAGCCAAGCCAGCAGGGGGATTAGGATTGCTGAAGCAAACGCCTAAATTGTGACTTTTCACATCCAGTGACTCGGTGACAGGCTTATGATATCTACTCATAACAATTGTCTGATAGGCTATGTGGTGGCAGGTTTGCTCTCTTTATGCACATGCAAGGCACAGGAGGAGCGTATGGCCAGACTGCAATTCATCTTATTATTGAACGTGCAGCGCACGCGGCATGAGTCACTACAGGCTGTCGTGAGTGCTTGTAAATGGTAACTAGCAACAGCACTTTCCAAGTGGGTCGTAATCCTCTGCACGCGTTTCTGCAATTTAAGATAGATCTGACCATGTGACACATACTGCAAGCGGACGAGTTCAATTCTAGAGTTGTCCCATAGGGCATGCAAGTAGAATGATGATTTGGGGGAAACCATCAGCGTTACCACCTGCATGGGTCGCATTCCACTTCATGGGTGTTTGGGGAGTTGGATTTCACCTGACCCTGTGCCTAACAGCTGTCAGTCCCTTGGCTCTCAGCTCAACGCACCAGGGCTTGCTTTCAACCTTGTGAAGGTTCTTCCAACCTTGTGAAGGTTGTCACTTAATGTGGACCAGCAATCCTGCCCGATGCCCTATTGCAGTTATTGATCGCCATCGTCGCATGTGCAGTCTCAGCACTAGACCAAGGGCCAAGGGAGACTGGCATTGCGCACATGGCGGGGTACCAGTTTGACGTATTGCAGTTGTCTGGCCATAACTGCATGGCGCTTCATGTCTTTTTAGAGCTGTCCGTGCAAAGCAAGTGATCAAGCATTGCAAAAGCAGGACGTCACCCCAACTGTCCCAGAACTGGCAAACTGCGTTTCTATAAGCATGGGCCTGGCTGTATCCGACTTGTTCATGATGTCAGGGCGCTCACAAGATTCTTGAAGGTCTTGACTGCACAAACCTTGAAGGTTTGAAGAAGAAGGAGAAAGGGTTGACTTAAAGTGACCAACTCAAAGGACAGGATGGATGGACATGCAGCCTGATGGGCGATGGTCTCGGATCCAACAAACAAGGATGGCATGGATGCACGAGATGGCAAGGATCCGTGTTCATCCCGCTCTCTGTAGCAGGCCACCTTCTGCAGCTGGACTTTCACCTCGAGCGCGCTGGCGTCCACCGCTATTACCTGGTAGGTGTTTGATTGAGTTGACGCCAAACGCCGCACCTCACGCATGTGCCGCATTTCACGCATGTGCCGCACCTCACGCTGCTTGCTCGCCAGGCTGCTTGCTCGTCACTCCGCATCATGCGTCCTTTGTCTGTCCACCGTTTGGATGCAACCAAACACACAACAGTCTTCTGCCGCCCGGCTGTGTCTCCTCAGCTGATCAGTACACGTACGAGTACAAGGTTCGCCACCCGCTGGATCAGCACCACGCTAACCTGCACGCCCCTAACCTCCACTGTGGGACTGCTCACACAGCTGCAACAACCTCCTACCTTGGAGGAGCAGCAGGTGATTTCCATGCTATGGTTTCACTATTTCACTATTTGCATTATGTGAGCCATGGCCGACTCTTGATGATGTCTTTTCTGTTTACAGGTCCTCTGGTCTGTTTGTGGTCAGTGCATGCGCTTGTGGCCTGAAGACTGGAACATGCAGTCCAGCAGGCTACGTGCAGCCGTCGATAGGAACCTGCTACTACGCCGCCTGCAGTCACGGCCAGCCAATGGCAGCTTGCAGCCTGGCTGTTGGAAAGGATTCAGGTGGCAGAAGTAGCCATCTGGGGCTGGCCGTGGGGCATCAGTTCGTTTGGGTCACTCTACCAGACGGGGCGCACCGGCTGCATATCGATGGGCGCCGCAGCAGCATGCCAAAAGGGATGGTTCGGGTTCGGGCCATCTGACGTCTCGGCCATCTGAGATGCCCACGAGAAGCCGATCCGCGAGCTATGCACTGTGAAAGGGCACAGTTAGGGCGAAGCACCAACAACAGCACAAACACCAGGAGGCACATTATCCAGCGCATAAAGAGGATCCAAGGGCGCCAAGGGCCTGCACGGAGATCCGGGTGCCAACAGGGAACTAAAGGCTCCTTGTGACCTACATTAGGCGGCATGTGTCTAGTGCCCAATGAAGCGCTGCGGCTGTCTCAGTCGGGGGGTGGACGGCTTGGCTACCTCCCCAAGGAGGCGGGTGGCCAAAAGGGATGGGGCACTTCTCTCTTCTCTTCCGCTCTTCCGACACTTCCGCGGAGTCCATGTCCAGATGCAACATCATTGCAGACTCATTGACTGGATGGAAATCAACAACGAATCAACTGCCCATCAACTGGTATGGCTAATTCAAGCTAGGTTGGCAAGGCGCAACTCACAGGTGGTCTGTGTCGGGCTACCGGCAGGCTTGCTGACGACTGAGGTTGGAAAGGAACTGAGGAGCTGCTGATCCCAGCTGATATTCCGTGAATATCATCCACTCTCTCAGCTCTCAACCAGTTGGCCTGTCATGCTTACATAGCCGATGCTTACATAGCCTCACATGTATACCTGCTTTTTGTTTGTAAACAGGATTCCATTGCACCCGTGTTGGGCCCGTCTGGGTACCTCTTCGGAGGCCCATCTGTTCCCAGCAAGTCGCTTGTGAATCACCATGATGGCAAAAACCCACTCACTTACAGTCCAGCAAGGGACTTGTGCATGATGTCCAAAACATGTCGCATTCCAATGCAGCAATTGGAATGCTGCCAGCTGGGCCACTTCAGGCACAGCACAGCTTATTCGCGCCTTCTACATGCACAAACACTGCTGTACAGTCAACTTAAGGGTGCCACCCACAACACGACAGGAACAAACCAAAGTAAACAAGGTTTGACACGTACGAGTACAAGGTTCGCCACCCGCTGGATCAGCACCACGCTAACCTGCACGCCCCTAACCTCCACTGTGCACGTGGCTCCATTTCCACCTTCACCCTCATCAGGGCAAAGGTCAGCAGGGCCTAAGAAACACGCAACTGTGACCCAATTCCTAGTTTCAAGGCCACACGGCTGCAACACGTATGTTTTTGCCATACAACAGCCTTTTATGCCTTCCAGAACATTTAGTCATTGAAAATGCCTCGAGCACCACAGCCATTGATACAGACAGCCTGAGTTCAGACACCGCTCCATTTCGCGACCCACGTGGAAACGGCAAAAAGCTGTCCATAGCTCTGAAAAGTTGCCCGTCACTCGTATGTTCAATGGCTGTGCAAGCTTCAGCCCGCATAACTTCCTGCTCACACCAGGGCCTCAGGCAGTCAGAAGAGAGATAAAGCATCGATGTCAGTCTGGCCCAGACACGCGCAAAAGGCGAACACATCTCTGTGATTTGTGACACGGCTGCAAACTGCGCTTGGTATCCAGCCTAAAGGCATCGTTATCTGCAGGAACATATGCATGCGAAATAACATGCAAACCCACCAGCAGTATGCAGTGCCAATCATTGTCAGCCTGCATGTCGTGCTTGAGCTTCCATGCATCCATTCTTATCCATACGGCGTTATAGCATCAAATGCGCGCCCACTAGAAGAGGCACTCTAGGCACCCTCTGAACTTCCAGTGGGCTCCCTTCAAAGGAAAGTAAAACCAACCAACCAACCAACCAACCAAGCCCCGGTCAACCGAGGTTGAACGCAACTTAGACCTGTTTTCACCTTGAGCTGTGGCCTTGACAGGGCATATTCGCCAAGTTGCGCAGGGCAATGGCCGAGCGCTCAGGAAGGCAATCTAGCCCAGCCTAACAAGATGCGGACGTTGCAGCATCACATGGGTGTAATTCCAAGGATGAAGTCAGTTCAAACCTTTTGAAGGTTGCCCATTGACAGAGCGCATCATGACCACAATGCGCTGTGTCGATGGTTCAGATATGGCCTGGGGTGCCCACCCAGCCTAACCATCCACACCTTTTCACGCCTCGCTGCGCTCACGCATTCAAACAAAGGGCCCCAAATGGCCACGGACTGGAATAGTTTTGTGGAACAAACATCAGTTGAAGCCAACGTTTCACCCTTAGCAGAGAACGGTACCTGCAAATCAAGAGGCGTAGTAGCTGAGCTTCAAATAACGTGGCACTGCACAGCATCTGATTTGTGTACAGTGAAGCTAGCATGGCCCCACCACCAGCTCAAGCCCTGCCTCGAGAATGTTTCAAACAACAGTCTCATACCAGTCGGTCACAAATATGGAAGGAGGGCCTTAGGCCTGCACCGTTCAAGAGAAACCACCCTCCAAGATTCCTTGCACAAGCCCGTACTGTCAAAGCACCTGCATACCAACCCCCATGTGCTGCCTACGTCCTGGCCTGGGTCAGTATGTAACTGTCGACGACAGGAAGAACCAGAAGCAAAACTGCCCAGCTTGTGTTGCCAGCAGGCTTGTGCCTTGGCCAGGCGACTTCATGACAACAGTTTGCAATGTGTGGTCAAAATGTCAGAACACTGCCGAATTCTGCATGTAAACCTGCCAGGGTAATGTGAATTATGTCACATAACGCTGGTTGGATTGCACGAACGTATCATCCAGCGCTGATGATGCATGCAAGGGCGACTCTCCATTGTAACTGGCCGGACTGGCAAGCGCCCTTTGCTCAGCATCTCACATTCCAAGCTGCTGAGATGAGACAATCAACGCCACAATCTGGAGGTTATGGCACGGGTGAGCTGCAACAAAAGAAGAAAACGACCAAGGCACTACCTGATTCTACGACAAGGCATATATGTGGCACATATATCAGCCTTGCAGTTAGGCACTGCAGCTCGCCTTCATTATGACAACTGCACTGTCCACTGCACAGCCAGCGCATACAGAGAGCTTGATGCATAGTTACGTTGCACTGAGTTGACACCAAGCCACGCTCACACGGATGTGCGTGCGAACGGGTCACTGACATTACGATGATTGATTGTCAGCTTTGTGGACAGTTCTGCTGCCAGTGCTGCAGCAGGACTCCACTTGATGATACTAAACTTCAAGAACACAGACTCCCAGCCCAGCCTGCATGGGCAAACAAGGCAGCACACATCAAAACTCAACCTGGTAAGCTACAGTACTGCTGCAAACTAATTTGCAGACTGGACTTTCTTTTGCGAAGTAGCCAGGCTCGCAAAACCATGTCAGAAAGTGAATCGCGAAGCTTTTGACCTGGTTGCATTTGACCATGCACATTGCAATCAATAACTACTGTTAACCTGGAGTCAGCTTCAAATGAGATGTTACGACTTACGTTTGTGTGGTATCCACAGTGACGAACTTGGGCAGCAGTAGAATGTCCACGCCTTGGCTCTGCAGGCGCTGGCGCGCTGCAACCACCGCCAGCATGGCCACGTGCATAGCGCGCCCGCCTGCTGTGATCAGCACCTGCACCCAACCAGCATGCACCGATGCTCTCAACATCAGCCTGGTGTGATGTCAGCCTGGTGACAGCCAACACATCAGTTGACTTCAGTAGTCCGTCAAGTAAGTAACGTGATGGAACATGGAGGCCGGTGGCTTGATGCACTTGGGTGCAGCGACAAAATATGCAGGCTGCATCAGGACTGCTTGCGCTATGTCTAGCCATGCTCACCGCGGACTGGCGCTCAATGACGAGCTTGGATATGATGCTCGACACAACACCCGGCCTGCGTGCGCAACAGGAAGCAGCCAAGGCAATAATCTACAGCCAAGAACCAAACAACCTCTGCAGTTCCACAGTTTGACCTTCAGGTTGCAGTTTGTGATCTTAAGCAGGCACAAACGAGAGTGAATGATTGGCAAGCAGGTGTAGGCTGTGGCTTGCTGCAGTGAACGCGAGCCAGGGCTGCAGTGCAAACCTCTCACCTGCTGTGTGCAGTGACCTTGACTGGCAGGTTGTTGCCCTCGGAAACCTCCTGCTGCAGTACAATCTGCGGACACACAGGACCAACCGATACCATTGCAAGCAACGATGTATTGCCGCACGTGCCAGCACTGACGGGGCAAATGCCTTGAAATTTAATACCTCCAGATAGATTCCGGCCTCTGCTGCAGAGGCGTGACACCCCACCCCACCTGTAACAGCCTGTACACGGCCTACTACAGCGTGAGCATCTTATATACACTTAAGCGAGCAGACAAGCGTCCCCGCACACACCTTGTACACGTCAAACGCGAGCTCTGCCTGTTCCATGTCCGCCCACTGGCCCGCCATTTCGTCATCCCCGCACACGCTGCTCCCGCCCGAGCCGCCATTCACGTCCCCGGTGGCCCAGGTGGGCGGACTGCCGCCCCTCAGTGGCGGGCTGGCGCCCCTGAGCGGAGGGCTGCCGCCCCGCAGCGGGGGGCTGCTGCCGCGGGGGCTCATGCCCGCCAGGGGACTGCCACCCGCCATACGGGACACCTGCACCCAACGGGACACCAGCTGACCCATCAGTCCCATCCGCAATGCAGGATGCCACGCTGCAATGTCGTCACATATGTTTGTCCTTGAATCCAAATGTGCCAGTACGAATCCATGAGCGTGCTGCTTTCTTGAGTGTCCATGCACCAGTGCACACGCGAGTGTAACTTGTGAATTCCAGCCTGGTTTATCCGGATCTGAATGTCAATCCTTCCCACCCGCATACCTGTAGCAGGTCCATAGCGGTGATGTCCCCAGCGGCCAGGGAGGACAGCAGCTGAGAGCTCAGGCGGCCGTTCAGCGACTCGGACCTGGCCGCCTCTGCAGCGCTGGCCGAGGGGGCACCCGGGGGTCGCGCCGCACCGAAGGCACATGCGGACGCGTCCCCGCGGATGTACGGCTGGAAGCCCACCTCATGACCACTGCCCTCCTGCACAGGTAGCAAGCATGGCCACAACGCACGTGTTAGGAACGTGCAAGCACTTGCACGCTGGTGGCCAAGACACCACGCAGGCATCAGAAACGCACAAGCACTGCTGGTCACGTCAAATGCACCTGCTGCAAGAAGCTGGGGTGTCATGGGAAGTGCTCTGAGCAACATGATAGTGCCATGTTGCTGATGCATCGGTTCAGACGTGGAGATCACTCACGTTGTGCACGTATCCGCGGGCCACTGCAATGGCCTTGACGGCGACCGACACGACGGCTGTGTAGCGGGCTGTCTTGCGCTCCATGAACACTGGACAGCAGAGGCCCTGCAGGGCCATGCGCCCAAGCACCTGGGGCACAAAGCAGCAGCACAGCAACTCACGTCAGGCACTGCAGAGAGGGTGCACGAGGTCATGCTTGCAAAGCAATGTAGCCGATAAACATGCCACAGAGTAGCAAGTGCTGGGGCCTCTGGCAGGTGCCATATAACCAAATCTCAAACAGGATCAGCATGGAAAGTGCACAACCAAGCTACTGACAGCAGGTAAGCGATGGCAACAAAACCACCGAGGCGTGAATGTGCTACTACAGCCATGGCCATTGTATCACAGCAGCCGTTGGTAGGCTTCTGCCTACCTTTGCAACGGCGCCCGCAGCGTTCTTGATTGCTGTGTCCTCCGTGACAATAACCCAGTCAGCCTTGCGTGCACGAGGCCGAGCCTGAGCGAGGATGCTGCTGGTCCCAGCACCGCTGCTGGTCCCGCCTGCCTGCTGCATGTGGTGCTGCTGGTGTCCTGCCTTGTTCTGCGCCATTGCAGCAGAATTGGCTGCTGCTACCGCTGCAGCCGCACCCGCGCCTGCAGCTGCTTCTATCACATCTGCTACCCCGAGAGGCAGGCTCAGGGCATTGTGAAGCCCATACTGCGCGCCGCCCTGCCCCATGCTGCCTAGCATGTTGAAGGCCGGGTTGAAGCCGTTCAGGCTGTCATTGGACAAGCGGGAAAAGCCCGAGTGCATCATACCCGATCCATCAGGGTTGTTTGGGTAGGCAGCGTACAGGTTATGCAGGCCGTTGTGTTGCCCTGCGGCAGGGCCTGCAGCTGCCAGTAGCCGCTGCATGGCCTGTGCATCCATGGCAGCACGGGCCGCCGCATGGGCCTGCATGAGCAGCACAGCCACACAGCAAGCTGCTGGGGCATCACCACTGTAGACTGGATGCAGGCTTGACTAGCGCTGCTCCTTAGGCGGTTGCTGAAGCATAGACTGTTGCGAAACCGCAGCATGCGAGAAGCCATGCAAGAAGCCAATGCTGTTGATGATGAATCAAAGCCCATTCAGGACAAGAGGAAGAGATGACGAAAGCATTGGCAGTCCTCTTGACAGTTGAGCGTGTCTGGCTGCTCGCACCTGCTGTGGCGCCAGTGCCGAGGGAACCACATAGACAGAGAAGTGTGAGGTTGACGCACCCCCCTCCGCCTGGCTGGGCAGCAGCAGCGCCTCATGGCCGGCAGCCGTCATGTGGCAGTGGGCGTGTGTCAGGGTGTGCAAGGCCAGGCGCGCGGCGGCTGGACCGAACACCACCTCAATGGCCCTCAGCACGCCGTCACCCTGTGGGCCTCCACCCAGAACGGCCTGCGATGTGAGGGGATGGCAGGGCAGCACCACAATCTGAACCGGAACGGAAGGCTGACAAAAGCATGAAATTCATACTGGTTGTGGCTGCTTAATCATGGCTTATAGCTAAATTGCAGATCAACAGGGCGGCGCACAACTGCATGCTGCTACAGAGTGTACCAGTGCAACTAGCATGAACACAAGCCTGGAACAATGCTGCTTTTGGGTTGGGGGCAAAGCTACTGCATGCTGGGACAGCGTTTCTCACCTGCGCTAGATGCAGTGCCAGTAGCATGGGGTGCGAGCCCGGGTCAACACGCAGCTGGCGGGTGGTTCCGGGGGCAGGAGCCAGGCCAGCAGCCACCTGGTAGACGTGGATATCCGCACAGTCAATCATGCCGTCTCCACCTGGCCCGCCCTGGTGGCTGCCACCATCGCTTTTGCTCACATCGCCACCGCCCAGGGACGAGCTGGGCATGTTGGAGAAAACAGGCATGATGGCCAAATCAGTGGGTGGGGCGGTGCTGATGTGAATTCTGCGTGCGGTGATGGCCACACGCAGGGCAGTGCATAAGGTGGCCTGCGAGCCTGGGCTGCTGGACGGGCCCAGCTGTGCTACCAGCACAAAACTGCTCACACCAGGCTGTGAGAGGGAGAAGTTGATGAGCCCAGCTGCCTGAGTGGCGTCCGTGTGTGATGAAACAACTATGCTGGTGGGGCATGGCCTGTTTGGCCCCTGGCCGCCCACATCGCCAGCAGCTGCGTCGTTGCATGTGCCGTTGCAGCTTGTGTCCTGTGGCGAACTGTCACATTGTCCGTTGCTGTCGTAAGCGGGGGAGCCACAGGTTAGGGAGGTGCGGTCGGAGACCTTGGCGAGGCGTGGGTCGTGTGTGTAGGCGGTGCTGGTGGGGGACTGCGTGCTGGTGCCAAGCGCAGCATGGCAGTCCAAAAGCGGGCCTGCCATGGAGGTGGTTGGGCTCATGCCACTTGGGCTCAGACCATTCACACCGCTGGGACTCATGCCATTCACTGCGCTGCTGGTTGCCACAGAGCATGCCGAAGATTTGGAGAACCTGTTGAAGTCGGATTCGCTGCTGTTCAGGCTCTGCACCTGGGTGATCTGCAGAAAGGGTTGAAAAGCACCTTGCTCGTGGCAGATACCTGACAAGTGGCTGCAGATACCACGAATAGGCAATTGCACAGAGCGGCTGCGCTGGTCAGGCATGCTTGAACAAGTGTGCACACTGGTGAGTGTGCCTGGGTGAGTGTGGGTGAGTGTGCCTGAGTGTGTGTGTGCGTGTGTGTGAGCTTCTCTTCATGAGCCGTCTGACTCCCTCTTGACTGTACACGCACCTGTTGAGATAGATACTGAAGAAGTGCCCTGTCTATAGGCGGTGATGCAGAGGAAAAGGCATTGGCTTGAAGGAGGTGTTGGAATAAGGCCGGATTATTGGAATCTGCCTCCAGTTGTTGCCACCCCGGTGTGGATCGCTGCTGGGGCACCATGAGGCTGCTTTTGCGCCGTCCTTGTTCTGCTGCTGGATGTGCTGCTGCGTGCTACTGCTGAGCACCGCAAGACCAAGGGGACATAC
The DNA here is from genome assembly GCA_004335635.1 of Chloromonas sp. AAM2. NCBI lineage: Eukaryota > Viridiplantae > Chlorophyta > Chlorophyceae > Chlamydomonadales > Chlamydomonadaceae > Chloromonas > Chloromonas sp. AAM2. The sequence goes on along the minus strand of QAXH01000414.1, from coordinate 19,323 downwards.
AACTCTCAACCGACGCTCCGAGATGTTGCCGTGATGTACCTCCCAGGTGTCGTGAGCTCCGTGCTGCAGCCGCGCTTCTTGGTTGTGTAAACAATGATGCCTGAGGCTCTTTGTTTTTTGGCTGACGATGCTCTTCGTATATGCTGCAGAGTTTGCCCCGGTGGACTCTTGCTCGCTTTAACGACGCGGCAACGATGGAACAATGCAGATGGCGGAGCCTCGGGCACCGTCTTTGGTCTGGATCGCTGAACACAAGTTTGGACTTGAGGTGTTTCTGCCAGTTCGAGCGTGCGTGGTGTGCTCCTCACGGCTGACGCAGGCTTCGCACAGAATGCCACCGGGTGCAGGACACACGAATGGCAAGGCTGTCTCTTGCTTGATATACTGAAGGCCATTGATGGTAATGGTAATCCAACCAGATTGCAGGGCATATTCCGATGAACTTTTTATAACGACCTGTCCACTTCAACTCAACTGTTGCATGATGGCTCAGCTGCAACTCTCCTGTTGCCTGCATCGCTCTTCCTGTGTCCGCTTCCTCTGCTCCTCTTGCCTCTGCACCAGCTGCTGACTGTGCTGACGGTGCAGTAGCTGCTGCGTAGCCCATCATGACCAGCAGCATGCATGGTGATGAGTGCGGGTGGCAGCAGCATACGAGTTTGATAGGGTGTGTGGCTTTGTCTCAAAAGGCCTGCACCGAGCGAAGTTTTGGAGACAGCTGTCACAGCGTTCAAAGACTCCGGGTCAAGTTGCGTACCGTCCTTTGACGGGCCGCTAACGCCAGGTTGTTTGCGCTGCATCAAGACGAAGCCTTGATGAGATGAAGATGAAGGTAATGCGATGGCAACTGATGGGGATAATGCGATGCCAACTGACGACGGACAAAAGTTGCGGTGTTTCAAACCAGAGGTTGCCTGTCTACGCAACTTTCGTGGCTCACCACCCTGCTAGTACAGCTGTACGCATGCATGATTCGCAAAACTTACATGCACGCCCTAAGCTGTCCAAATTCCAGCTAGAGCGGTTGGCATGCATCTCATACATCCGTATGCCCCTCAGGGCTACAGTTTACAAGGACAGGCACAGTCCACGTGAGAGCCTTACTTCCTGTTAAGGAGGAGATTGCAGCACGAACAACCCATTCGCAGCTTTGTATGAGCGCCCGAGGGAGGCCAACAGCAACTTGCAGAGGTCACTGACGTATGCACGCTGTAACGTAACCACGTACGGGGTGCATTTGACTAACCTCAGGTGGAGGCGGTCAGAGCCAAAAGCACAGGCTTGCAGAGACCATCACAGCTGCTCCACATTCCACCTTCCATTCTGTCCACATTCTTAGCTCACAAGAAGGGAGGGACTCCAACCCGTCCAACATACATGTGAAGGGTTTACGACACACCGCAATAGTATTGGCGGTGGCCACCCCTCGGGGTGCTATCCAGACCGCAAACCCCATTAGAACCAATTCGTGGTGCTGCAGTGAGTTCCAGGGCCAGTCAAGTCAGGTCGCTGGTTCAAGCTGACTGCATCAGGAAAGGGGTTAATGAGGCTTGAGTTCCAATTACGAGCTTGCCTTTCAGTGTTGTGGCGGGCCCATTTGCGGTCCGAAACGTTAAGGCCTCAGCTCACGTATTTCCAATACGTGATCGCCTTGGGGAGATCTGACCATGCAGGCATTCACTTATAGCCATCATTTCTGGACGCCAATGCTTCATCCTGCTAACCGTGTCACCATGTTGTCCTTGGAGCAGGATGGAACCTCGTTGCATGTGGCCTACACAGAGCGACTGTTCTGAACTCTGGACAGTGGCGGTCCATTTATCCGACCAGATACGAGGTCATATAGGCAGATCGGATATCGGAAATAGGGACTGTCACTGTCCTCCCTGTACATGCATGAAGACAATTCAATGATTAAACGCAGTGCTGTACGATGGAATGGAACGCTGCGCTGCACATGGCAAACACGATCAGATGTTCGCATGGTCATTGCACCTATGTAGACTGAACCTCCAGAATTGAAGCTCAAGAATTGAAAAATGAGATTCATGTCACTCGAATCAATATCTCCAGATGTCTCCAGAAGACCAGCTTGCCATGTCGTGCCGAAGTACAGGGATGCACAGCTGACATAACGGCACCAATGCCGTGATGATGAAGCCCCTACTGAAAAACACAGCTGATGTCACAGCAGAACTAGCGGCTGCTCTGGACATGAAAGCCAGCTCTCTAACATCATCAGCCTGAACCAGCAACAGCTGCAACATTGTACTTGGACGCAGCAGCATCCTGGTGTGAGAGTTAGGCAAGAGTCACCCTTGTGATACCAAGGGAGACATCAGGGTCACACATAGTCACACACATGTCACACATAGTACATGTGCTCTTCCACAAGCGTGGGTACGAGCTGAGGTGGTGCCTGCTGGCTGCCAAGGATGTTGGGGCACCTCATGTGCGCAGACGCTTCTTCTGTCTGGCCCTGCGCCCAGGCTTTGAACTTGACCCGGCAGTATCAATATCACCACTACTGAGTCGCACACACGAATTGTCCCAGAACTGGCAAACTTCCTTTTTTTTTTACCCCCTGACAGCCTGTTTTGCCGATGTGGCAGGGCAAGGCAGGGCCAGAGGACCAAGGCCTTGCTGTACCCTTACTGCTGACGTGGTGCTACAGTGCCGGGATGCCTGTAGAGATAGTGCTGCAAGTGGTCATCAATTCGTTGCACAGTATTTGGACTGGTTAGATATTGATGTCAGATCGTGTAAGCCGGCATCCACAGCGGCTAAAGGCGCCTTCCTAGTGCTCGGCTGCCAGCCGACCCCTTCCTAGATCACCCCTGGCGCAGCATTCACCTCGAAATCTTCAAAATGTCAGGCCAGGGACAAGCATGACGTGTTTACATCTGGTCAGTGGGCAAGCCCATCCATGCGTCTCTGCAGATCAACGGAGGAAAGAAGCAGTGCCAGGTTCGGGCTGTTGATGCTGCCATAATGCATGAGGATATGCTAACACAGACGCGTGGAAGGGGCGTGGGTCACATGAGAACAGCATGTGCCACAACCACCCAGCCATGCACCGGGACCTTGCTTGGGAGGCAAACATGGCAAGATACAGGTACTTACTCGTTTGCTTGCATTAAAGCGTAATAACTTTACCATCACAGTGTTGTTGAGCTCATTTGAGAGATTTTGATTATAAAGCGGACGTGCATGCTCCATCAACCCTTGTAGCGTGCAGCAAAGATGGCGGACACGCTTTTGGAGCAGACGCGTGGTGCGTAATTGCAGCTGCTGGCCCGTGGGAGTTGCCGAGGGTTTGGCTGCGCACCGATGTCTGAACAGGGCTATAGTTGTTGCTTTTACGCGCAGCGTTCCATGAAGACATGGAGCGCACTGAGCGAGTAATCGTCAAGGATTTGAAGCGAGATATGAGGACGCATAAAGAAAAACTAATGCAAGGGCATAGAGTGAAGCGACGACTAGAAACCATTCAGGAGGCAGCGCGCAAGCTGGTGAGTGGCTCAAGGCTCAGCTCGTGCGGCTGTAAGCATGCATAACGCACATGTACACTCTGGGCGACGCCAGCATGAAGGACTGGAGCCGCACTGGGTTCCTGTCTTCAAGATCATGCAAGAGCAGCTGATCCATCCATGCAGCCCATGCATCCATGTGCTCCTGTGCAGGCTAAAATATACGAGGACGAGGACGGTTCACGCAAGGAGGAGATTGCAGCGCTGGCCAACAAGGACAACCCATTTGCAGCTTTCTATGAGCGGCTCAGGGAGGTTCGGGACTACCACCGCCGGTTTGCAAACACAGAGGTCACCGAGGTATGCATGCATGCACACATGGGATGGGGTAGAATGGCTGTCAGTTGGATGCCGACCGGCTCTGCAGCATGTGAGTACCCTCAGCCTTTTCAGCTCAGGGTTGCTTGGGCATGCCGTACACCAAAGGAAGTGCTGTTGAACTTGAGGCAGTCTAAACATGCAGGTATTGACGCATGTCCATCATTTCTGGACGCTCATGCTTCACCCTGAATCCATGTCACCATGTGCACAGGCCGAGTCTGATGAGCATTTGATCAAAGAGGAGCCTCCAGTCAGCTTTACTGGGGAGGAGGGCCTGGGTCGGTATCTCGACTTACATGCACACTTCGCTACATTTGTCAACTCCAAGTTTGGCAAGAAGCTGGAATATTATGAATACGTGGTAGGCTTGGGCACGCACATGGCCGAGGTGCCCGAGATACAGAAGACCACAGCAGCGTACAGGTGGGCGGCATTCTCATGTCAGGTCAGCAACACATGCATGCAGGGGACTTAGATGGAGAGAGTGCAATATCAGGTCATGATAGGGGCAGTCTGTCATGGTCCTCTGCACGCGCACATGAACAAGCGGACACATGCACGCACAGACACATACACACCAATGTACATGACTCGTGCACACTGTTCATCTATGGGATGTTTGCAAAGCTGGGTCATTGTGCCATGATGCCCAGCATTGAGCTTCAGGCTGCCTACTCCATGGCTCGCAGGAATTACTTGAGAACCTTGTTGGAGTACCTGACTTCGTTTTACACACGCACTCAGCCCCTGGCTCAGCTGGGGCGGCAGCTGACTAAGGTGGGCAGCAGTGCAACAGGGTACACTCTACCAGGCCAGGGCAAGCTGACACGACGTTTGATCTAGAAATCCCTTTTTGATCTGAAAATCACATTTCAGGATGCATAGCACCCGCAGTATGTGTGACATGAATGCATAATCACGTGCTTTACACTCTTAGGCCAGCAATGCTTCCGCTTATGGAGGTTGGTTCACTATGTACATGGGCAGGCTGGTGCCTGGCATCGCAAACAACCAAGGCTGCAACTTGTTGCTTTGCAGATCCAAGAAACTACGCAGGAAGCATTTGAGGCCGGGACCCTTGCCGGCTGGAAGGACAAGGGGCTGGGGACAAGCGGCGCAGGGAGCAGGGAGGCCCTGGGGCAACTGGACCTCACGGCCTTTGACAGCGTGGAAGAGCTAGAGACAATAGGTGAGCCTGTCGCCTGCATGTGAACAAGGCACCAAGGTCCAGTGATGTGCACAACACAGCCTGGCGGCTGGCATCTGAGGAAATTTGCCATGCCAGGCATGGCAGCATGCGTTGGTGAGCATCATGATGTTGGCCATGTTGATTGCATGCCTAATCAAAAACTTTTTCGTGGTGTGAGGTTGCATGGGTCCCTGGGCGGGTGCATCTAGGCTGTGGCTCATGCCTCCATGTGTGATGGGGTGCAGGTGCTGACCGGCTCAAGGAGGCCCTGGCAGCATTGGGCCTCAAGTGCGGTGGCACACCCAAGGACCGGGCCCAGCGGCTGTGGCTGGCGCGCAACACACCCCTGCACCAGCTGGACAAGTGGGTGTTATGGGTGTTATGGCACAACTGTAGGTAGATGCAGGGGAGGGTGTCAAGGACGTACAGGGCCAGGCGGCCAACAGGAGCTCACTGACCTGAAACTGATCAGCTGTTGGCAGGCAACTGTTGGCAAGATGCTGTACTGCACAAGGCAGGGCAAATCAGGCACAGGCTGAGGCATGCAAACGGGCAAAACTCTACTGCAGTGGTGTGGGCAGGTGAAGCTTCTACGTTGTCAGCATTGTCGCTGCTTCACATGGGTACGTCTCATGATGGTCGTTTAAAAGTGTCCGTCCACACTTGCATGCTGCCTGTGTATTTGCACCTTGTCTCATCTCTCCCCGCTCTCGTGTGCTGTTTGCAGAAAATTGTTTGCAAAGGGCGTGGCTCCCCCTGAAACCACAGACGAGAATGGTGCACAGCAAGCAGCAGCGACAGGCAGCGCAGCAGCATCCAAGCGCCAGCAATTGGCAGCTGAGGTTGCGGTGCTAGAAGCACAGGTACGGAGTAAGGGCACCGTTGGTCTCTGGGATGAGGGTAGTAGATGTTACAAACTTTGGCTGCTGAGGGTGTGTAGTAAGTTTGTATTGTTCCACCAAGTGGAACATGCATGCAAACATTTCTGTATTGTGTTCTGCAAAGCGGGTTTGGGATGCTGCTGTTCTGTTGCGGTGTCCTTGCTCACAGGTAGCCAAATTGTGTGAGTTGCTGGTCAATGTCATCTCAGACACCAAGGGGCGAGTGGAGAAGAGACAGGCACAGACGTACGAGGAAATGGTGGTAAGTGGGGCAAGCAACCATTAGGAGGGCAAGCAAAGGAAACAATGCAGGCTTTGGCAGAGATGCCCGTTATGACTACTTGTGTGCCTGGCCACTGGAGTCATCCTGCATGCCACATTGCGTGACTTCGTGTAGGCTCCTTAAGACACTCGATGCGTAGTGTTGCCTACAAACTGTGAAGCCATGTCCCCTCATCGCGAACTCCAGCTCCTGTGATGCTGAAGGGGCGCCATACTCAGGCTTTGACACATCTTTGTGTTTGCAGTTTGTGCAAAGCCTCACGTTATGCAGCGTCGCTTGTGCTCAGGTCACGTGTATCTTGTGTGACGTGTTCATCTGTCCCCTGTCAGGCTGAGCAGGAGGAGGCCGCTGATGAGGGCGGGGTGGTGGAGGAGGACAGTGATGCAGAGGACGACTTCGTGTACAACCCACTCAAGCTGCCCCTGGGCTGGGACGGCAAGCCCATCCCATATTGGCTGTACAAATTGCACGGCCTCAATCAGGAGTTCAAGTGCGAGATTTGTGGCGACTTCTCGTACATGGGCAGGTGAGCACTTGCTTCAATGCAAGGCGACATGGTAGCATGGTTGCATTGCCCACAAGCACCAGTATTTTCGTATGTACGGTCTCAGCGACGGGAGTGATGTCAGGCTTGGATGTCAGGCGGCTTGATTCACACGCTTTGCTGCAGTCTATTTGTTTGCTCACCTGTGGAATGCATTTGTACGTCTGCATACAGGCGCGCGTATGAACGTCACTTCAAGGAGTGGCGGCATCAGAATGGCATGCGTGCCCTGGGCATCCCCAACACCAAGAACTTTTTTGAGGTACGGTGCCTGCAAGCGCACGACCTGCAGAGTTGTTGTGTCCACTCAGCTCCTGGTTAGTGCTTTTGCATGATTGTGTGTGAACCGCATGAGCCATGACGCCTGTTTTGTCATGTTCTTTATGCATGTGGTCCGAGAGGTATGCCGCATGTTCGATGTTTTCAGTGAGGCTGCTCTTGTACTGCGCTCTACTCGTCAGGTGACTTCGATAGCTGACGCCAAGGCCCTGTGGGCTGACATCACCAACAAGCAGAAGGGCGGCTTTAAGGCGGAGACAGAGGAGGAGTATGAGGACGACCAGGGCAACGTGTACAACAAGAGGACATACATGGACCTCAAGAAGCAAGGGCTAGTATAAGAAATCGTGTGCGAAAGAGGACATACCACGGTCTTGCCACAGAACATCAGACGTGCTGAGATGCAAGCGGGCGTATTAGACCAAGCATAAGCTTAGCGGCCAATTACTTGCAGCATCAAATGGTGTGCAGGCCACTGGACGGTTTCTGGCTTCTTTTTCAGAAAGTGACTATGCGCGTCTGCTAGCCTGATGTAAGCCAGCCCAACAACAAACATGTTTGCCAGTTCTGGGACAGTTTTGTTATGGCCAATGGTGGTCCAAAACAGTCCAAATGCTATGTGTTGGTAGACAAGTTTGGCCTGATCTTGGGAGTGCAAATTTGAGTGCATTGGCACCAAGTGAACGTTGCATAAACTCTGGACACATTGGACATGATGACAATGATGGCACATGCCATGTCTGTTGTGGGTACTGTCCTCTCACCGCATGCAGCCTACACCATGTTGGGTCCTTACTTGGGACGAGCTAATGAGACTCTCATAATCTGTCATCTAAACAGCGGCGATCGTTTTGTAAATGATTGTTCGACTGGTAGCTGGTGACACTACACGCTCTGCACATTCAGCCAAAAGACCACCAGCAAGAACGTGCCATAGCAACGAGTTCCACAACAGTGGCACTGGCCACCCAAGTCACAAAGTCGCCGGGATGGGCCACTATGCCGGGCCAACTGGGCTGAAGGCTTTGAAATATGTCTCTGTGCAAGGCAAATACAATGCGTCCATGTGTGTCCACTTAATGAAGGCGTGAGGTCACGCTCAGAATCAACAACAAGAATGTCCAGATCTTGTTCCCTGCTGCACAACTCCCTGTTGGTTTGCCAGCTGCACACGCTGCTGCTGCTCCTGCCAAAAGTTGCCGTCATGTCAGGGCAGGTAGGCCGTGGCACGAGCCTCTGGAAGCCGTCATGCGGCGGCAGCCCGCGGCCCGTCTCCAGTAACCGTTCAGCTGGGGCGTGGATGGTAAGGCAGCACCGCCGCCATGTCAAGCCAAACACAATACACACACGCGCACACACACATCTGGGCTCCAGTAACTGCTCAGACGTCAGAGCAGGCAGGTCGTAACGCCAGCCTCTGGAAGCCGGCGCAAAGCTGCAGCTCTCCAGTGACCACCTCTCCGGGGCTTGGGATCGAAGTCACTCATCGCCTTCTGCGGCGACGTTTGGATCCTTGGCACGATCCAAGACCTCCTGTGCTTTCCGCTTGATAGGGTCTATCACAGTGCCATAAGTGCTCTTGCGCTTTCGCTGCATGCCTCCTGACGCGGCCGTAGCCTCGCCTTTTGCTGCTTCTTCGAACGCATCAGGGTCCGCCGTCCCCAAGGCATACGTGTGCGCCGCAGTAAACGCCACGCTCGCATAATCAGTGGACGTGCCCAGAGGCTGCTTGAGCGCACCTGCAGAGCAACAGATCAACCGTGCCTGTCCAGGAGCACGAACTGAACAATCTGGTTTTGTGGACGAACCTAGCATCAAACAGCAAAATCATCACCATATCAAGACGTTGTTGGTTGTGTGAGGGCTGCTTAGCGAATACTGCGCCCAAACAATCTGGCCGCACACCCACCTTTCTCATCCAGCCGTGCTTGATACCGCCAATTCAGCTCTTGTGGCGACATAAGATCATCTATGCCCATGCCCAAGTCTGCATCAGCCTCACGCTTGACACCATCCGGCCCTGCCTCGTCTGCACCACCCCCCTCTGTCCCCTCAGCAGACGCCACCACTGCTGCAAACGCCTTGCTGGCAGCATGAGGCTCGTACGCCCCTGTGCCCTGTATCGCAGCACCGCTGGCATCCGCTGACCCACCACGGGGGGCGCCGTGTGGCAGGGCCACTACCGTCACCTCTGGTGGCGCTAGGAATGGATTGCCTGAGGTCACGCCGGCTGCGCCGGCACCGGCTGGCCCCGCTGCTGCCGCTGATGCTGCCTGCTTTCCTGCTGCCATGGTCGCGTGGTGCAGGTTAAGCAACGATGACTCGGCTTGTTTTCGACCTTTTTGCAGCACCTACACAGACATACATGCATACTCTCAAGCCCAGTCAGCATAATCTGACGTAATGTCCTGCAGCTGAGCTGGTTACCGTCAGCGATCAAACTCTAGGGAAACATAATGTTTGTGGCAAGAGCAATCATGACCTGCAGTCTGGTGCCTCGAGTTTGGGCAGACCCACCTGTGCCTGTTTGTCTAGGTTCATGACGTGGCCTGGGAAGGTTGGCGTATGCTTGTATGTGTGCTTGTCTGGAAAGGCAGGCAGGAAGGCAGGGATGTGGGGCGGCGGCTCCTCGCCCTTGTCTAGCCAGCTGGGCATGGTTCGGCCGGGCCGGCGAATCGGGTAGTCAGGCAGAACGTGTTGAAACGTATTGGCCTCCTGCAGCAAATGAGGAGGAGCATAGCCTGGCTGGGTACGTGCTGCTTTGTAACACGTCAGCAAGTTTTGCCTAGGCCATGTGCCAGTGGAGCCTCCCTGCTCAGGCCAAAAGGGAAACCTCTAGCTACATGCAACACACGTGCCATCCAAGCATGTCGTCGTGCATTTTGGGCCTCCCACAGGCTGTTGCTTGATGAACCTCGGCAGCAAGCACAGCATGACCAAGGGTTTCTGCATGAGCCACATCACTGCCCGTTAGTAGGCACCTACAGGCGTGAGCTCCTTGAGGTAGGCCTGTAGATCAGAGACGCTCGTTCCCAAGTCATCCAAGGATAGAAGTGCATCATGAATGTTGATCCCAGTTCGGTTGGCAAGCTCAGCATACCCATGCGCTGTAGCTGACAACTCAGTGATATACTTTATCAACAACTCGGCAATTACATCACTGGCTGACTCCTGCACAGCCTCGTAACCAGCCAGCTCCGCGAGTTGGCCGGCTACTGCGCGAGCCACAGCGCGCGAAAAGTCATCTGATGCCATGCTACCGATTAAGGCATGCCAGCGAGAACGTGCACAGTGCAGGGCACTGCGAGCAACGTCAGACACTAGGTGGCATTTCACGGGTACGATTGCGCCACCGGCACGCGTGTGCATGGGGGGGAATGCGAATAACAGCTTTCCTGTCAACAGACAACGGCTTGTCACTTGACTCGACAACACAGATTTGGCACTGTGCTTGAAGCATGGACAAGGCCTCTTGATATGCCCTAGGGATCTCAGCACGCTATGCAAACAGCAAAGACGCTTTGAAGAACAAGGGTGGTACAGCATGGGCGGGCATGGAGGGCTCAACATCTTGCCACAAAAGCGATGGAATGGCAAGTGATGAAGAGCACAACTACGTTGCTTCTGGTCTCCATGATCGACTTTCGTTTGCTGCCAGCCCTACTGTTGGTTCATGCTATCCAGCCCTGCTGTCCCCACTACTCGGTTCATGCAGTCTACAATCGTGACAATCGCCTCAAGGTGTCCCAGGATGAGGCCAAAGCCAAAGCTAAGGAGGACGAGGAGGAGGCCAGGGCCATTCAAGCAGAACGGGAGTTCAGGCACCAACAGCTGTTGGCGCGGGCAGGGGGTGGCGCAGGCCCCACGGCAGCAGCCACCAGCCAAACGGAGCTTGAGGTTGTGCATGAGCAGGGCACGGGGAAGCTCGAGCACATCAACTTCTGGAAGGAAGACGAACTCCAGATGAGAGAGCAGCACCCAGAGGTCAAGGTAAAGCTTGCCTTTTGCAGGAGGCAAGACTGACTAAAAGTAGACGCACAGTGTCACTCGGCTGCGTGTTTGGAGTTTGTCCTGCTAGGCACTGGTCATGGGCTTGCAGCATGATTCAATTGGGGGCGAAGCACGCACGGGGCGGAGGTTCAGGTGCAGGCTGGTGGGTTGTTAAGTGCAGGCTTGAGGACGGCACCCAAACATGTGGGCAGATATGCAGATGACTGGCATACAAGCACAGCGAGCATCTGGCTAGATGCATGTGTTTGCACTTGACAGCATGCAAGACCATACAGAAGTGCGAGTGGACCGCGCGTATGCCTGCGCTGGCAGTCACGCCATGCAAGCATCCTGTGCTTGCTGTTCAGGCGGCTAAACTAGATGAGGCGCGTAAGCGAGGTGACGCTCAACTGTACACGTCTGACCCCAAGTTCGACGAGCGCTTCCAGTTTGGGTACCAAATGAAGAGCGAACAGGTGCGGTCAAAAGGGTGCAGGGGCGTGTCACGCTCATGAAGCAGCTGCTGTTATCCCCAGTACAACTAGTCAAGGGGTTATGATGCTACATACAGCTGCATGTTGCGGCTTTTAAACAATTCACTGTTGGTGTGCTGATGTGGCCAGCTCCGGCACTATCATGCACAGGCACATGCACAGGATGGAGTACGTCACAGTGAATGAGGAATGGTTGCAGCATAAGCGCTGCATCCCATGCAAGGAGTTACGGAGGCATGATAATGCACGAGACAGCTGCCTTTTGTGCCTTACTGGTCACTCCTTGTTGTTGTGCTGATGTGTGATCCGCAGCCATGGTGGTCCAAGGTCAAATCGCCACCAACTATGACCACCTTGCCTGACCCACTTGCGCCACAACTCACAGGCGCCAGCAGCCAGCAGCAGCAGCAGCCGCAACAGTTGTCGCTGGCCCCATCAGCCCAGCCTGCCCTGGCTGCAGTGGATATGGGTTGCCATAGGAAAGACAGGCGCAAGCGGCGGCAGCATGACTCATCCGATGAGACAAGTGAAGATGACAGTGATGTGGCAGCAGCCAAGCAATTCCTGAGGCAAGCTCTGGGCGGTCAGCACCTTCAGGGCATCACCCATCATGGCAACAGCAGCAGCAGTGATTCTGGCAGCAGTGACCGGTCGAGCGGTGACAGCAGTGGCACGGACAGTGGCAGTGATGAACGGATAGGTGGACGGCATCGACAAGGAAGCAAACGACGTCGTAGTCAGTCGTCAGCCGTGAGCCACGTGAGCAGCAAGAGCAAACGGCCGAGATCGGGTGGGAAGGAGCGACGTGTGGAGCACAAGAAGGACAAACACAAGAGGGGCAAACACAAGAAGGAGAGGTCGAAAAAGAGCAGGTCCAAGGGGCGCACCAAGCAAGGAGATCCACAAGGGCTGCCTCCAGTCAAGACTGTTGAGCAGCTGCGGGCGGAGAGGCTGGAGAGGGAGCAGGCGGAGCGGGGCCGCGCGCGGCTGGTGCTTGTGGGCGCATTGGAGGGGCCTGACGCCTCCAGGTGGGTGGGTGGGAGATGGGTCCTCCCAGAAGTGGTGGGTGCCACGCCACAACAACTTGACTTGTGCCTGCAGTGCGTGCTACTCACTGTCCAGCTGTTTGAGCAAATGCCTGAGGAACGGAAATCAGCGACTGAGCGTTCAACATCAGTGTGTTCTGCTCAGAATGACATGATTGCGTATCTGCTCGCCAAACGCTTGACCCTCTGGACCACCACAGGTCCTCTGACATGCAGAACCTTGACGGATGCTACGGCTTCTTCAACATTTTCCGTAGTGGGTGCACATCAAAAGCAACGTCGCATTTGCACTTTGGCCGCAGGGGTGAGCCGTCAGGCTATAACCAGTCTTTTGGGTTTGCTGCGGGGCTGAAGAAGACAAGGCCTTGTTGACAGGAGGCTGGTTGGCAGTAGGGCAGCTGTGACGTGCGCCATGACCTGGGGCGACCTCCCAGCTGTCAGAAACTTCGTGCTGTAACCGTGCAGCTTGGTTGCGTATGCCCTTCAATCTTTGCATTTGCCATTTATGTATATCGCCAGATTCTCCAACACCTGCGGACATGATCACTTGCGTCTTGCTTTACCTCTCGCTTTTTGTACCTGAGGGCTGAGGGCTCTTTGTTTTTCGGCTGACCATGCTCTTTGTATGTACTGCACAAGTTGCCCAGTAGAATCTCGCTCGCTCTCACGACGCGGCAGCGATAGAGCAATGCAGATGGCGAAGTCTCGAGCACCGTCTGTGGTCTAGAAGTCTGTGGTCTAGAAAAAAATACCTCATACATCACATACCTTGATGCCAATAGCCTGTGTACCCGTGGGCCATGCAGGTTTCAATGCCAGTCCCAGGAATTGTCCCAGAACTGGCAACCTTTTTTTTGTTGAACACAAGTCCAGACTGGGTATTTCTGCCAGACCTGGAGTGCGTGGTGTGCTCTTCACGGCTGATGCAGGCAACGTACAGAATGCCGCAAGGTGCAGGACACACGAGTGGCAAGGCTGTCTTTTGCTGGTTGTATTGAAGGCCATTAATGGTAATGGACCAGGACATCCAACCAGATTACAGGGCATATTCCGATGAACTTTTTATAATGACCTGTCCACTTCACCTCAACTGTTGCATGATGGCTCAACTGCAACTCCCCTGTTGCCTTCATCGCTCTTCCTGTGTCCGCTTCCTCTGCTCCTCTTGCCTCTGCACCAGCTGCTGACGGTGCTGACTGTGCAGTAGCTGCTGCCTAGCCCACCGTGGCCAGCAGCATGCATGGAGATGAGTGCGGAGCGCGACACCATACGATTTGCGCAGTATATTTGTGGCTTTGCCTTAAGAGTGCCGCACCGTGCAAACTTCTGAAGACAGCTGCCACGGGTTCATACGTTCAAGGCTGCAGGCCATTAACTTGCACATCCTCTTTAGTGCACACCACGAAGCACGTCCAATGCAAATATCAGCTTTTGCGCAAATTGTAAGAATTTCTCACTCGAGCGGCATAAACAGTGGCATAGCAATTCAATTGTCATGGGAGCTTGGAAACCTTCCAGCCCTTGTGACAGGTCACACGCGAGCGTTACAGCGTCGTGATGTCAGGGCAGTTAGGCAGTGGCACGGGCCTCTGAAGGCTGTTACACGGGCTGACGCCTAAACATTTGCACTGCAGGATGATGAAGCCTTGCCCATGATGAATACAATGCAATGTCAAGTGACGAAGGACAATAGTTGCATCATTCCTTGCCTAGGTATATGCAGTTTTGTGAACGCAATGTCACAAGGCAGACTGGGAGCCATTTCAATAGCTCTGACACAGACCCTAACCCTGACAATCTTTCAATTCATGCCATTTACATGGCTAACAGGACGCTTTCGAAAGGCGTTCTGCGGGGTGATGGCCACAAGGGACTCACCACCCCTTGCTGACACGGTCAGAATCCCCTTGACTAGGTGAAATTTTTACAATCTGCGCAATCAGTTGATGTTTGCATTGGACGTGCTACATGGTGTGCACTCCCTCCTCGTAACGCAACTCTCACTCTTACCCAAGTCACAAAACAACTCCGACCCAGAAGCAGAGACGTGCTCAGAGACATCGGTGATCAGCGCCAGGGCTTTTTGAAATGCGTACGCGAAGTATGGGATCGACGGAGGACGGCATACCAAAGACGGGGAAAGCACGCCTCTTCAGCACGCAATATCTAAGCGTGACAGCCTTGGAAGGCTTGTCAACATACCAGTATAAATCAGGAGGCTTAACATGGTTGGACCATCTTCACAACCCGGCATGGAATGGTGCGTGTTCGAATGGGCGGCAGGATAGTTTGAAAATTTCGCTTTTGTTGGAAGGCCAGGATGGCGGAACAGGTTCCGTAGCAGGATCGCTCTGACTCACAGCGCTGCCTTGCTCGTGGTGGCTGCAGCTGCTGTGGCCCTGCTACCCATGTGGCTCGCCCCCAATCTGATCACCTTGGCCGGCACTGTATTGGTCGTCGCGGGCTACTTGCTCAGCGTATTCTACCTGCCTGAGTTTCAAGGTGGGATTGCAGTCTGGGATTTTGTGCCAGGACCGGTGACGACATGCTGCAGTCACCAGCTGGGCACTCCCATCTTGTTGCACAAGTACTGTTCATGTGAAACACTGTCAGCGAGCGGACTGCCCACATGCCATGGGTTTGGCGCAAAATGGCAGCAATCCCGCATGGGCCAGCCATCATGGTTCAACGCACACACAACTGCTCCTCATCTGCATTGCAGGCGACGATCTTCCCCGCTGGCTGTACTGGTTCTTTGCCATGGCTGTGTTTTTGTATGTGAACCTTGATTGCATGGATGGGAAGCAGGCAAGACGTACAGGCAGCTCCAGCCCCTTGGGGCAGTTGTTTGACCATGGCTGCGATGCTTTGGCCTTGCATCTCCTGTTGGACACTGTGCGGACCAGCTTGATGCTGCCCATTGGCTGGCCCGCAGTGACCATGGAAATGGCGGTGAGTGTGCCACTGGTGACGCTAGCCGTGTCGCCACTGAGAAGTCAGATTGAGCTCAGCGGCTCGTTTGCTTGCTAATCATTTGTATTTGAAAGGCGGTGCAGCGAGAATGGATGTGGTGTGCTAGCATGCTCTTGGATTGTTGGTGCTCCGTGCAAGATAGAGGAATGTAAAGCTGCATGCTGCACACGACACACTTCTGATGCGGTTATGCTTTGGTCTCACCGTTTAGGTGTTGCCTTGTGGCCATGACGCAGATCATGGTGCCCTGGATGTTAGCTCACTGGGAGGAGTATCACACAGGCATGATGCTGTACGGCAACGGTTGGTTCGGTGAGCGGCAACAGTCCAGCAAGGGGCCAGACAGTTTGCAAGTTGTGCAGAAGCCGTTGGCATAACAAGTGGCACACAGCCAATGTTCGCCCTGTATGTGGTGCATTGCAGGCGTGCTGGAAGGGAATTATGCACTGATGCTAATCCATCTAGTGACGGCTATAGCTGGGCCCAAGATATGGCAGGTTACGGTTGTGCCACAAGGCGTCCTGCCCTCATACTTGGAAGGCCTTGGCTGTGAGTGGAACTCGGGACACGTTTGGCTTGTATGTGAGATGTGTAAACAAGTGAAGCACATCCTGCCATTATGCCATTCAGCACGAATCAGCTCACTGCAGTTGCGTACATGAGTGCTCATTCTGAGGGGTATGTTTGACAATGCCTCTGTGCAGCACTGCGGTATGCCATGCTGGCAGCAGTGGCGTTCATGGCCATGTGGAGTGCGCTGGGCCAGCTCTACCGGGTGCTGGTCTTCCCCACGGCTTCACTGACACGCAAGGTGCGGTCTGGCAGGAGTGTAACATGAGCTACAGTCAGGAATTGTAAGCAATGCCGGTGGCTAACTTGTAGCGCAACCCGTTGCTTCATGACCTCAGTGATCCATAGCTACTTGTCATTGGTCAGGGCTGCCACAGACATTTTTTATTTATTGAAACCATTTTGAGTGTCGTCACATGATCCATTCGCCTGTGGCCAACAGCATAGTGGTGTTCTGGACATGTGCCATGCAGGAGGCAGGCAACAAGCACTTGGGGCATGGCTCGTCTGTGTTGCACCTGACGTACATCCTGCTGCTGGTTGGGTTGGGCTGGGCCTACCTCACAGCCACTCCATTGTTTGCACGGCGGGATAGTGCCGGGCACATCCAGCTGCTCTGGAGCCCCTGGGGCGCAAGTGTGGGCCCCAGTGGGGTACCCAAACAGCTGGAAGCGTTTGGGCGCCTGGTGGGCCATGCACGCATCGTGGGACTGACATGGGGCCTGGTGTATGCAGAGTTTGCGTCGCAGCTCATCATGGCACACATGGTGAGCAAAGGCCAGGGTATGGGCAAGGATGTACAGGGTGTGATTTACGGATTGAGAACAGGAACGGTTGGGCTACGACGGGCCAAGAGATGTGGCAGCGCTTGATTGGTGCAGTCCTTGCTCGTCCTGCAGCATCTGAGAATTATGCTACGTTTGCGGTAGAGTGGGCTTGATATCCATGAGAGCTGCGTGCTGATGGCCCTGAAGAGCAGTGTACAGTATCTTGATAGATGATGCGTACAGAGCGTGTAGCGGAGCAGGTGGAGCTCATGCTTTGTGCGTGTTTTTGCGGCACAGGTCAATCAATGGCAGGCTCACATACATATGTGCACAGCAGACCGACCTGGTACCAATCAGCCTCCTTTTCTTCGTGTGCTGCAGTGCAAAGAGCAGTTCTACCCAGCCATCTGGGCGCTGTCAGTGCTTGCCCTCGGCTGTGTGAACACGCTGTTTGGCCTGACGCCCTCGCTGCTGGTGGACACAGTTCTGCTGGTGCTCACCTTCCTAGGCTACTGCCACTTTGTGGCATGTGTCATCACACAGGTGAGGCGTGTGGCTAGGGACGGGTCAGCACTGGGTGAGTGTCCCCCTGGAGCTGACGGCAAAGCGCTTAGCAGCATGATTGTTTGGCAACATTCAGTACTATGGCACTTGTGTTGTGCAAAAGTCCAGCACATGGCGTCACTCAGCTGCAGAGCCTGTGCCTGTCGCGAACTGCAGTCAGCAATGCATTCAGCTCGTCGCGTGTTACTGTGATGTGGATGCAGATCTGCCGGCACCTGGGCATCCACTGCCTCACCATCAAGCCCAAAGTAATCAAGCGCTCGCAATGATCACCAGCTGGACGCAGGAGAGAGTCGGAATCTGACAGCTTTTACAGCGTGCATGGGTGTGCGCATACAGATCAGGCAGATATGCTGGGCAAGATGCAGTGATGTGCACAGCAAAATGGCTTCTAGGTTTTAAAGGCAAATGATCGCAGTCATACTAGTGTATGAGGTCATTTGCTTTGCGTCGTCATCTGTTCGAGGGTAGTTGCCAGCACAAGTACAGAACCCATTCATGCCGGACATGCTAGATGTGCACCTTTCCCACAGTAGGCCATGCGAGCGTGCATATGGATATTGTGGTGTGGCACTGACGCGTGCCCTTGAGCATATGGGCATTGCGAGGCTATCACATGGCACCTTGCCATCAGCATGTATCAAATGTTGCATGAGCTGCAAAGCTCCCATGCATTGTTGGACGATGAGAGAGCACATCTGCTCAATTGCAGGGTACTCTCGCAGGTTCTGTAGAAGTTGGTGGCCCTTGTAGTGCCACGCCAATGAGCGCGGCCCTGTACAAGTCCTTTCAAATTTCAAACAACAAAGCTTTGTGTGCCCATTGCTGTCGTCTGTACGGCTTGTGGCCAATGGCTTTCAGACAGGTACCCACAGATGTTGAGAGTGCTTGGACAGGCTCAACTGAGTGACGTCATATGCGCAAAAACTGATAATGTGAATGGAGGCCGGAGTCAGCTGAGGATTGGGTTCTCCGTACACACGAGTCAGCATTCTCTGTACATTCTCCGTACACAGATTCACTCGGATGGCTGAGTCCCTATCTGACGCAGGCAAGACGCAGAGAAACTCACAGGGTTGCATGTTGCAAACTTGGAACTGGAGATCAGTTCTTGCACGGGCTGCCAGCCAGCTGAGTTGTAGCTGCCGGTTAAACTGATCGTGCAAGCGTCAGCCTAAAACTGCAAGCCAGGTTTTGTTCTCGATTGTTCAAACAGGGAATTGAGCCTGGCTAAGCACCAAGCCCATCTTGGCTCACGCCTTGGCCAGCATGCTTGGTGGTCCCTTCCATGTTGACACTTCTGACGCCAGTACGTGCAAAACTTCTCGTCCAGCTGGGACCACTTATCTCTCGGAATACATTGTGTACCTGCCGCCCACACTTCAATGGAATCACTCATGATGACATGGTAGGCTGTTCCTCTTCGCTTTGCTAATCGTATTTGAGTTGATGCTCACGTCACTCTTCCGTGAGAGCTCGAGAGAGACATTGCTCCCAGCATGCTCCTAACAATATTCAAGCCACGTGACATATTCAAACTACTTTCAACCCTGGAAAATTCACCCTGATTAAATTGGGAGGGTGGAGGCGACAGGCGCACATCGCAATTGCATAGAATTTGCAACATAACAAACTCCAGCTTGTGCTGTGCTGGAAATGTAAACAAACGAATAAGTACCGCGCACAGCGGGCGTGTACTCATAACATCTCCAAGGCTGCCTTAAAGCCTGCCTTAGAGCCCTCGACAACAGTGGCGGTAGATTAAGCCATGGATATACCGCCAAGCGCAGCGGCATGTAAGCCCCGGGGGCCTAACACTCCTCCCTCCGCCCCTGCCAGCAGCAGCAACAGCAGTCCCGGAGGGGGCGGTTTCCGTGTGCAACCATGCACGC
>QAXH01000411.1:4820-22909 GCA_004335635.1 Chloromonas sp. AAM2 | reverse complement strand
CAAATCAGCAGTCAGTCGTACTACATCACATCATGGGTTTGTTCAGCAGCATTCAACAACAGGGGGTTCAGCTGGTTTCTGCCCGTTTACAGTACAACTAAAACTACATTGTGGCAGAGTCGGATACAACACGGAGCACACACCAACGCTGGTGATCAGATGACCCTGCACTCAACCTGAGTTGAATGCTGTTTTAGCCGTTGATGGGTATATTTCCTGTCAGCACTTGCATTGTGGTCCAGTCTGAGTTGACAAGGCTCTAACCTTTGCCATCAACTGTGCACGTGTTAGTTGAAAACAACGACTGCTCAAAACTGAAAGAAAGATTGTGGGCTCTGCTTCCTACTGTCAATGGCACGAAAACGGCTGCACCTCCTGTGCCGGATGTTTTGACATGGGATTACCAATCGACTGGACGAGCATGTAACGCCATGCGAGATGGCCTTGTCCATGTTTCATCAAGTAGCTTGTGGACATGGCTTTACTGCGCATGCTGCCAGCAGAGACATTTTGTCAGTCTGGGCGTGGGTAGCTCAGCTGTTCATAGTGATCCGAGAAAGGGATGAAGTGCTGACCTTTTGAACGACCCATCTCGATCTCTGCAGGGCTGGAATGGAGGGCAGAATTGCTGAACTTGCCCAGACGCGGGCACGCTCTGCACTTGCGGAGGTAAAGGGTGATGCAACCCCTGCCTGAGGTGTCACTTCTGTGGCTTCGAGAAATCTTTGGATATCCTTTCACACGTTGAGAGTGTTAGTGTAGCAAACTTTGCCTCTCTGCACCAGTGGCTGCATCAGCCATATTTACAGCTCGATGCAGAAGCTGGTGATGTGTACCTCCTGTTCAAGCTGTACTGCTGCTTTGTGTTGATCTGCCAAGTTTGAAGCAGCCTGCTGGTGGTGCGCAGCGGGTCCAGCCTGAAACTCAACCCAGTGGAGGTGGCAGTCAGATGCCAGACCCCAGACTAAAATACTCACGGGGGTGGGTGGGGCAGCAGTCCAGCATTGAGGAACATGTTAGCATTGGGATACGGGCCGAGACAGGCACAGGCTTGTCAAGACAATAATTTCACGTTGCGTCTGCAGTGGAATTACTTACGATCCATACAACAAAAGCACCACCAAACCAGGAAACCTGGCCTGGAAACGTATAATACCAGGAAAGCTCGAGCCATGGGGACCGCCCAACTAAATACAAAACCTTCCGGGTTCGCGTCTGAAGATTACTGATATTTTCACAGCTGACACTGAACCGTGCACGCACAACATACCACCGCCGTACTCACAAAATCACGGCCAGACCAAAAACGAATGAGGATTCAGATCAATTCGCTGAGCGCAAGTTTTACTAAAAGCCAATCCAGCAGTCATGTCCGGTTATGCTAGGGTAACATGATCACGCCACGCAGTGCTTTTGTGGCAGCAGCTGAGTACACCATTGAAGACGGCCATAGGATATCAATCCTATTGCATATCCCAGCCCCCTGGGCAGCGCTAGCTACACAGCACGTGGCATCAGACCCCTGGTGGGTCGCATCACTTCCTGGGTGGCTCGATGCTGAAGCCGCTGACTGGCCTGTAGGTGCCACCCTTGACCTTCTGGACCGTCCCGGTGCCGCTGGGGCGGGCAGGCGGGGCCGGTTTCGGGGCAGGCTTGACGGACTGCACGCATTTGCCAACACACGCAGCGCGACTCTATGTACCCCATGCATGCAAACCAGACACGCCTATGACTTGTGCGCGCGTGGAATGATGTTGATTGAGATCACAGGACAGTCTACGAGCAGACTGCGGGTTGCTGGTGCCTGTTGATCGGGTGCCAGCAGCAATTCACGGTGTGTGTACCTGTGTGCCTGACCGGGGGGCTGCCTTGGCGGGTGGCGGTGGTGGAGGAGCCACGCGCTTGACGGTTGAGAAGGGGTTGCCGGAGGGACGGCTGGGGGCGGGCGCACTGCGGTGTGCAACAGACAACACAGCCGGCATCAGTAACTGATGTAATGGGGCTGCCATAGCCATGGGCAACAGGCCTGTGGTTGACATGTGCCATGAACACGTTAAGAGGGCTGCTGGTCTGGCGACTATACCTGGCATTGGACGCTTGGGCTTACAAGCATTGGACAACGCCAAGATAGTGAAGCAGACAATAGCAGAGCGAGACCTACCATACTGCGGGTAACTAGCTTGCAAGCCTAACTTAATTGCAAACTGAGAAACACCCTTCTTATAATTTTGCAACGTAACTAGTTTGCGAATCAGGCCGAAGAAGAGAAGGGTAACTTGGCTAATTGGCATCTTTAGGATCGGTAAACCTTGCGACCCAAACTTTCGCTTATTCTGCCGATGTCACAAGCATTCTCAAGCACCTGCACTCAACAAAGCTTATAACTGTCAATGGCTGACAGGAGAGATCGATGCGGGCCATGGTAAGAGTCCGTGCTGGCAATACTCAGAGTCCATGCGGGCAGTGATAAGAGTGCAGTGGGCCATAAATGCAAATGTTAACACATCCTTTCAAATCCCATCATCGCTTGTCCATGCGTTCAGCTGGCCCATGGCCTGCTGCTGCCTATCAGCGGGTTCCTGCTCTTCTTCGCCACTCTAGACTTCAGCCACAGCCTCAGCCGCTTGCAGGTTAGCCTGCACATCCTCCATGCATTGCCAATATCCCCATCATATCAGGTTCACCCCGGCTCTGCCATGTTCCGCCCGGCTTCTGCCACCAGTTGACACATAAACCCATATGTCTTTGTGAGCCTAACCCATTGCGAATGGACGGGCCAGATCAAAAATCGATTTCAAAAGGACAGGACAATTGCAAGAGTTCGGTTTCAAAAGGTCAGTTGCGGACGAATTCGAAGTCTTATGTCTTTGAGAGCCTGACTAGTTCGCAAAGTTCAGTTAACAAAGACCCCTGGACTGAAAGAGTCAAGGAACAGTTTCTGACTTGGCGACCAACCAACGAACGAATCAGTCAACGACTTCCTATGAAGAGCTAATTGATTGTTCGCTAACTATGCAAGCGCAGTACGGCATGTATCTGGCCAACTCTGCCAGTGCTACCTGTGCAGCAAGCCTGTCCATGCACCGTGAGGCCTGTTGCTTAGACCTGCCGTCCTGGAGCTGACCCGCATCCATGACGCATCACCAAACATCATCATGCCCCGAGACGCACAGCAGGCAACAGCCCTCAATCAGCCCTGATGACAGAAGTAGTGCTCAACACGAGCAGTGCGTGGGCAAGCCCATCGAAGGCAGTGAATGAGGGATGAACATGCATACCTTGTGGCCCGAGCGGGGGGTGCAGGCTTGGGCGCTGGCTTGGGCGCTGGCTTGGGTGGTGGTGGCGGGGGTGACCTGCGCGCTGCCGTCCTGGGCCGCACCTGCGGAGGGGAACATGCACACTTGTCAGGGACGGCTGCACGACCGGAACAAACACCTCTGGTTCCTGACATGCATGTTCCTGACTCCAACCTCCAGTGCTTGTTGTATGATATGTGCGCGGATTTTAACGTCCAGTGTTTATTTATTGCGACGTATGTTGATCCCAACCTCCAGTGTGTCATCTTGACTTCTTGAGACGTGTGCTTATTCTAAACTTTCGTAAACTGGTCTTGGTGCTGGGTCCTCTCCCTTAATCTTGATGACAGGTGCGCATCCTCCCAGACCACACCCCTGTGTGTCCTCCCAGACCACACCCCTGTGCATCCTCCCGGACCACACCCCTGTGCATCCTCCCAGACCACACCCCTGTGTGTCCTCCCAGAACACACCCCTGTGTGTCCTCCCAGACCACACCCCTGTGTGTGCGAGCCCTGCGTCAGCCCCTACCTCCTCCTCCTCGTCATCATCATCCTTCTTGCCACCACCAAACAGGGAAGCGAAGAAACCGCCACCTGACTTCTTGGGGGGTGCCTCGGGCTCCGGTGTCCTGCGAGCGTGGGTGATTCTCAGCTAAAGGTATACAACGGGCACTGCACTGCACAAGGCACTCAGCGAGCCGACCACCACCAGTGTCAACAGTTGTCCCAGTGGCGGCTTGTGTGGATGGCATGTGATTTCGAAGGTCGGTTGCAGGCATGATGGTGGTTGCGAACAGGATCAAATATCAAGGGGTTACCATGGCTATGATCGATGAGTGATCACTCCTTTGAATAGCTGGTTGGATGGGTTGAATTGCCTCTGACTTGTCTTTGTCAACTTGCTTTGCCTTGGTTCCTGGCCTGTCTCAAGAGATGCAGCTTATGGCACAAGAGTTGCGTGCCTGGAACAACCAGACAGACAATGACGCCACAACAACAACAAGGTAGTAATGTGCATCATACAATTGAAGCAGCTGGCCCTACCTTCGAGCTACAGGCTTGGGTGCAGGCTTGGGTGCGGGCTTGGGTGCAGGCTTGCTTGGCGCAGACTTGGCCGCTGACGGGCCGTCACCCACCTGCATCAGGTTGCAAGCGGCCCACCAGGGCTGTGATTTCAGGACTTGCTGCTTTGCAGGCCAATCCCGCGGCCAAATTCTTGGCGGCTCCACTCAACAGATTCTGCACCTGTTAACAACCCTAGGTGTGCCCCACCCTGTGTCAGCATCCCCTGATGTTCGAACCACGCATGCCTTGAACTGGTTCCACCTGGATGGCACCCTTCCCAACACCACATCACTGCATCAGTCGGTGCATGTGTCCTGGCTAGAATGCATACATCTCAGGCCAACACTTGCACGTGTTGGTCTGCTCCACAACCAACTTGCGAGCCAGGGGGAGCACCTACTTGTGTGGGGTTCACTGCAAAGAAGCCTAAGAAGCCACCGCCGCTCTTCTTAGGCTCATCTGGCTCAGCAGCCTTAGCAGCAGCGCCCTGAAGCCGACACATGGCAGGACACAGGGTAATGGTCAACAACGCTTGATATGTGCAGGTATGACAATTGGATGAGGCAGCGTCAGGCTGGGAAATAAAACCCTTGCTTGTGTCGGCTGGCACTGCTAATCAGGCCGGCTGCAATCTGTGTGACAGAGTCATTTGATGGTGTGACCCGGACATGCATGCTCTGGGGCGCCTCACGGATCTATGCGTGCCAGTGTGCTGCATCACGCCTGTTGCAGTCGCATACCTTCCTGGCCGGTGCAGGTGGTGCGGGGGTGGGGCTGCGCTTGACCGTAGAGAAGGGGTTGGCCTGCCGGGCTGGCGGCTCGGGGGTTGTTGCACGCTTGGACGGCGGCTCAGGCGTCACGGAGCGCTTGACTGTGGAGAACGGGTTGCCTGCGGAGGGCCCACGGGCAACACCTACCTGACTCACTGGGGTGCAACGCCCTGTTGAGAGGTGCATGGTATTGTACCCGGTGCATGGTATTGTACCAGCGAACCTTACCTCCTTGGCTGCTCACGTGAATCATTCATGTGCAACTAGCTTTACATCTGCGAGTGGCAGTGACTGTGTGTGTGTGCATGTAAATGTGTCTTGGGCTGAGTTTTCCAGTTACCATACTGTGTGAGTGGCGGTGGCCGTGCGCATGGTGAGTATCCTCCACTGGGTTCCCCAGGTTACCTGCAGGCTTGCTGACGGTGGTGGTGCCTGCCTTGACCGCCTGTGTGCCTGGGCGGGTGGGAGCGGTGCCCGCACGGATGCTGGTGGTGCCGCTGCGGGGCGCGGGTGGTGGCTTTGCGGGTGGGGGCTTGCCGGCAGACACACGCATTGTGCCGGATGCGCCACCTCCGAACAGACTGGCCAGGAAGTTGGGCTTCTCTTCCTCCTCTTCATCATCATCTTCATCCACTGGCTTCCTGACCGCCTTGGGGGCAGGCTTGGGAGGGGCGGGCTTGGCCACAACCTTTTGGGTACCCTGAGGCAGACACAGACACAAAAACAGAGGAGTGCTGACTGTGATGCTTAGACTATTTGGGTAAACACAGCATGGAAACTGGCATTGCAGTGAAAGATCTACACTAGGCCATACGAGCATGTGGCATGCCAGTGCACAGATGGAACCAACAGTGGACCCAAGCCAGTTCATATTCATGAGGGCTCAACAAGCATGATTGTTGGCTCAGCCACAGCAGGCACGATTGTTTGCTCAGACACACTTGAAGAACAACCAACCAACCCTCCAATGTTTGGTCAGCCTGCCCAGCCCTGGAGTGCCCACCTTGCGTTGCGGTGGCGCCTCTTCTTCCTCTTCGTCATCACTTTGCAGCGAGGCCATCATCTGCCTGGCCCTGATGCTGATGGTGCCCAGGGCCAGGGGCGCGCCGCCCGGGGACTGGCTGGGCGCAGAGGAGGCGATCTTCTTAGCAGCTGCAGGGAAACCGCAGAAACGATATTGGTCAGAATACTGTGGAATGGTGACAAAGGTACTGGCTAGTGGTAGCACACCTTTCCCAGCACACCCCACAATTCTGATGATCTGACTGAGGCAGATGGCCACCAGAGGGCAGATGGCCATCCATTGATGCCCTGCAACTGCCCGTGTGTTTCTACATACAACATAACTAACTGCACACTGAAAAGAAGGACACTGACACGGAGAATGCCAACCGCCGTGTAGGTGGTATGCATGTGCGCGTACATGCCATGGCAGCAGCGCTTGAGGGCTTGTCTGTGCACGTACCATGGCAGCAGACTTCGTGAGCTTACCAGCCAGCATATGCTTAGCCCGTATTCATGTCCAAGTCAACATCACCGTTTCCTTGTCCATGTCCCTGTCAGCACCCCTGAGCCTTGAGCTATTCACCTGCTGCGGCCACAGGCGGGATGGGCGATGTCGACTTGATCTTGCTGATCGCGTCCGCCAGCTCCGCGCCCAGCGCCTGTCCTGACTCACCCGCCCCCACCTCCAGCACCACCGGCAGACCAGGGGGACAGGCGGGCTGGGCCAGCAGGCTGCCCAGCACCAAGCTCACCTACACCCGGGAGAACACACAGATGCATCTCAGCCACGTTGTTGTTGCTTCGAGCGGTTGTTGCTGCTGTACATTGAATTTGCAACACAGGCAACTGGGTCATGTAGACTAACAGCAGCACACCGATGCATGGGCAGTCCGAGTAATGTCAGTCAGGGTACATCCTAAGCAAGCGTCCACAGACACCTCACAATGATGCAAACATAACACTTCCCAGGCAGCCTTGTGCGAGTACCTCACCGTTTCCTGGCTGACGGGTGCTGCAGCGGGCGCGAGCGCACCAGGCCCTGCCGCCACCTTGCATGGCACATCCTCAGGCACCTGCAGCAGCCACAGGGAGCGTCATGCTTTCACAGCAATACATATGCAGCAGCGTGGGCCCACCTGCTAGCGTTTCCATGATGCTTTGGGCGAGTCTGCGCATGCCATGTGATGATGACAATGATGATCATGTGCCCACGACCCATCACACTTCCGGATGTTACTGAACCAATGACAGCACCAGACTGATCGTGATGATGCTGGGTCAACGGCTGGCTTGTGTTGGTGGCTGTTGCTCCTGGGCAGTGCGGTCTATGCCAGGCATCACCCAGCTGGCCATGACTTGAACTTTGCCCCACGAGTCCTGCAACCTCTGCCGTATGCTTTGGTATGAAGTGTCCCACAGGCCTGTGCCTCAAAGACAGAAGCCAATAGGCGCCCTGGACAGGCACACTGACTCGCTGCCACAGTGTGGCATCCTTTTTGCCCGCTCAGGCATCGTCCTGTGCCATGACCTTGAACACCTCAGGTTCGCCCCCTCTCCCCATGCCCACCCCGCAACGATCATTCAACAGATAGAAACTGTACTCTGCAAGGGTCACACCCACCTCGTCGCTGGTTGCAATGCGCAGGATAACGTAGGACAGGCCACTGGCGGCCAGCTGCACACACAAGGCAACAGCAACAGACAACATGAACGACTATGTTGGTCATCTATGTGCTTTGGGTTTAACTGAACCAAGCCTGGCGTGTCGGTTGGTGATGCAGCTGTGCGTACATTGCACCTCAAATGCGTAAGGGATCGCACTTGTGCATGCTGTGGCACAGTCAGGTCAGTTGGCGGGAGTGTTGTGCATTGCTAAATGGCTGCTTACCAGCTGCTCCGAGCGTGACAGGGACTTGTTGGGCTGCGTGGGGCTGGAGCCAAAGCTGAACAGGCCACTTGATGCAGCGCCTGTCGTGACCAGGACGACCTGAATTCAGACATCAGGCCAACACACGCTTGGACACCAGGCCAAACAGAAAAAACATCCGCACGAGGGTGCGCCACAAAGGCATAAGCACATGCCCCACCAGCGGCACTGGGTTCCCAATGCCCATGCCATGGGAAGCATGCACTTCAGTCAGGCATGATGCATCCATGCTGCTGTGCGCTCGACCATGGAGCAAGGCAAGCAGAATGCCTGACTGACACCAGTACATGAATGCTCCGCCCAGCCAAGACGACCCTACCAGGAAACTCCTTAGCCTGGAAATCACACGGTGACAGTATTTCCCCTTCCTCCCCCACCCCACACTCCGTGCTGAAATTCTGAAGGATGTCACCGGGTTCCGCCTCATATACTAATGCAGCCACTGCTAGGGTCGCTAGGCTCCTGCACCGCTGTCTATGCATGCCTCCTCTTTCCTGACCACACAGGTCTCTCACCTGCGCTGCCTGTGCGTCTGTTGCCCTGCTGATTGCCTCTTCCACGTAACGCCCGTCTGTCTTGCTGCCGGCAAGGATGTCGCCCTCCACAATCACAACACGCGACTTCCTGCACATGCGTGTGAGAGGATTATTCCAACACGCTGGTGGAAGCAAGGATCACGCACACGCACCTGCCCACCTCAACTCATGGGCATAACTGGCCTGGGTTGCAAACTAAAAAGCTCACACTGATTTGAATGCTGCAATCTGTAAGGAACCTATGACCTGAATGGCTGGAATCTGGAATGGCTAAAGTCTCGGCTGCTTAGTCCATAGGCACT
Organism: Chloromonas sp. AAM2; assembly: GCA_004335635.1. NCBI lineage: Eukaryota > Viridiplantae > Chlorophyta > Chlorophyceae > Chlamydomonadales > Chlamydomonadaceae > Chloromonas > Chloromonas sp. AAM2. Next base: position 14,006 of record QAXH01000411.1, on the reverse strand, counting down.
GAGCAAAAATTTACTCAGAGGCTCGCTCAGTCGGTTGCTGAGGCGCAGTCTGGGCAGCACATGCCCTGGCCCGCTCAGATTCCCAATCCCGGGGTCATCCTAGTCAGCTGGACGCGCTGCCTGATGACGCACATGTGCCCAGACGCTAGGTCAGATGCGGACAACTGTACGCAGCTGTACACCAACGACTGAGCTGCAGGCGCCCACCAAAGGGGTTGCATTGCTCTGACCAAGTCATACCAGAGCATGCATCTGCAGGGCACTTGCACTGCTGAGCCCTAACCAAACCGCATCATTCCCTGTGGCGGTCTGTGGTTTACCTGGGCAGTGGTGCATCAGCGTCCACCAGCTTGAGGTTGTTGAGCTGTGCTTTGGTGAGCAGCTCGTACCTGCAGGGACAAGGTGTGTAGTGGCAAGATATAACCGTCACGGCAAGAAGGGCTACCAAGGAACTCAACACAGTAGATGAAAGGCTCTTTCACATGAACAGAGTACGGACAGCAGGCCTGCCAAATCCGTATACACTGAGCCTGGTAACTGCCCCAACCGACTGAAGCTGGGCAAAAGATGCACACAGCTTACTTCTTTGCGAATTCGAGCGTAGCCTTGGCCTGCTCAGGGAAGTCCACACCTGCATGACAGACATCACATCGTGTTGCCATGCATGGAAAGCACGAATGCATGCTAATGGTAAGCTGCATGCCTATTGGTCGAGCGCTTGTGGGCTGATTCGCTGTCAATGAACTTAACAAACGCACCTGCTGTGATTTTCAGGCCTCCTTCCAGCAGAGCCTTGCTGAGCTTCAATCCACTGGCACCCTGGGCACCTGGCGTTCAAATGCATGCACTTTGTGAGGCTGGGAGCGGCGAAGTCCAGCGTGGCACTATGAACATATGCTATGGCGATGCACTCACCCAACACAACCACTGGGCTATCGCTGCTGAATGTAGGCAAGGCGATGGTGCCAACTGATGGCGCAGCTGTGGCCTTCGTGAGAGTGTTGCGAACGACTTTGCATCCAGCTGATGAGGCCAAGCGAGGGACGATGTGCACATTGTGCAGTGCGTGACGCAATGCACGGCATGTTGTGAGTGTAGGACTGCGATGCACAGCCGGGCGAGTCGCTGTGCGCTCCTGACCCTTGCTCCGCAATGCTTGGGATCGCATGTTGATCATTTGTGCCGAGCGATATGGCTGGGCGTCCCTGCAGGGCAACGCGGGAGAGGGACAAGTTCAGAGATCTCAGGTAGTTGGAAATATCCGTTACGGTGGTTGGGAACCCTTGTATTGAGTTTTTTTGTGCTCTAGTACATATAGCCAGTACATAGCCACTACATAGCCAGTACATAGCCAGAAAAGCAGCAGGTTGCACTCTCACCTTGCACGTCTTAGGTGGATGGTGCCTGTTCAAATCCACGTGTGGGCACAAGCTGAAAATACTGAAGCTGTTGGGGTCAACCCGCCCGATGCAATTACCTACAGCACTTAATGACGCAACAGCCAGTTAAGCCACGTCACGTGGGCCTGGGCATCATCGTCACTTAGTGGTGTCAGACATAGCACCAATCACCTGCCCGTGCCTCCTCACCTGCTGCCAACAGCCTTTGCAGAGACAGCTATCACAACCAGCAGCATCAGGAATCACATCAACAGCACGAGCAGTCTCTGGCTGGCCACCGTGCCGGAGGTCCGCAGTCCAGCTTTAGCAGGTTGTGGCTAGCAGCGCCTTACTCAACGTTAGCACAGTTGCCGTGGCCGCGAGATGGAGGATGATGAGTGGGAGCTTCAGGCAGATGACCTGCGGGCCATGGGCCTGCTGAACGAGGGGCAGGCGGAGGCCTTGGAGGAGGAGCTGTTCCCAGACATACACGGGCTGTTCAGACACTACAACGCCACATACTTTCAGGTGAACAGTGCATGTTCTGGATGTTGTTGTTGTTGTTGTTATTGTTGTTGTTGTTGTTGTTGTTGTTGTTGTTGTTGTTGTTGTTGTTGTTGTTGTTTTTTTGTGTGNNNNTGTTGTTATTGTTGTTGTTGTTGTTGTTGTTGTTGTTGTTGTTGTTGTTGTTGTTGTTGTTGTCTTTTTACATCCGTACAATGCGCATAAGGGATGTGTCCCGCAATTCAGGGACAAAAAAACTCAAGTCAAGTCAAGTCAACTCAAGTCAATCAATATGAGTCATAAAGCGAAAAGTCATAATAATGCAGGAGCCTGGCATGCAGTGGCAGAACAAGCTATATCTTCCAAAACACCGCCTGAAATGCGCCCAGGAGTCAACACAGCCTCCCACCAGCAAGGCCAACACGGCCGGCTGGGGTTCCACCGCATGCATTTGCCGGGCGGGTATGCCAGGGACCATGGCATCGGCAAGTAAGGGCTATGGTGGTAATAGCCATGCATGGCGGTGGGATTGACGAGGCGGTGGGATTGACGAGAGGAAAACTGTGCATCAACCCAGACAGACCATAACAGGCAGCTCTCAGTCAACAGCACCTATTCAAACCACAAATGAGAGTTCAGTCCAGACCGTCCAGGATAGCTTTACGCTTGGCCAGAATTCTAATGAGGAAATGTTGTTGTTGTTGTCGTTGTTGGTGGTGGTGGTGGTGGTGGTGGTGGTGTCGTTGTTGTCGTCGTCTGTCTATCAATCAGGTGCGCCGCAGACTGACCCATGCACAAGTATAAGATGCACACATTGGATGCCAGAGGTGTGAATATCGTTCTGCCAAAGTGCTCATAGCCCATACAAAAGCAACCACGACGGGCAGTCCTCACCTCTTACACATGGCTGGTTGCATACAAGAGAATTGCCGAGCACTGGCCAGTGGAGTCCAGGTAGTTGAAACGCCTGTTTGAATCCAATTGGCCTCTGGGGCCGTTCTGTGCACAGCAGGCCCTGTCCTGCAAACCCCTAAGGGAGCCGAGATTAAGCGCTTTGCAGTATGCCATGAAAAAGCTGAGCATGTCTGTGGCTGTCCTGTTGGCCCAAAAGAACAATGAAATCAATAGACGAGTCAACAAAACAATCGAAAAGACAGAATGATGATGAAATGAAATCAGAAACTGTACAGTCAATAATTCAAATAGGATTAAAAAGTTACTTCGTCCTAAGCCCCCCTGACAGTATCTTACACACTGTCGCTGTGTCGGCCTCCACGCTTCCCTGTTGATCAGCACACATGCCTGCCGCTGCCATGCCGCTCCATGCAGAGCAAGCTTGAGTTCTGCAGTGTTGAGTGGAGCACAGGCCGCATGACACTGTGCGCGGGCATCTGCATGTTCAGTCGCGACGGGGGCTGCCGCATCAAGCTGTCGGAGCCGCTGCTCAAGTACCGACCTGTGAAGGACCTGAAGGAGGTGCGCACTGGGAGGCGGATGTGGAACGGTTGGGCATAACTGGTGTGGTGCTTGTGATTCTGTGGGATTATCCTCATCAGAACCACATCCAACTAACTGCACTGGCTTGTCACTTGTACCGCATAAGCATGGCTTATGCCTGTTGACTATTGACTTGCCCCTTCCCATCATGGCCTCTGCTGGACCCACAAGCCCATTGCCACCAGCACAACCCAGCTTTGACCCCTCAACTCGTGTGCAGTCAAGCTTGCCAGTCCCATGTCGCAGTCGCATCCTACAGAGCCCCAGCTGGCATGATGCGTTTTGGAGCTGAGCACGCACCACACAGGCCGGTGGCACCAGCCATGGTCTGCTGGCAGGTCGAATTGTTTGGGCATAGCACCGCCACAGTGCCTGACGGTTTATGCTGCCCATGCCTGCGTTTGCAGACTCTGCTTCATGAAATGATCCATGCATACCAATTCCTGGTAAGCAAGAAACTCAAGTTCGTCCAGCTATAGGCGCCTTCACATTCTCTGCACTGATGCCACATCTGCTTACGTCCTGGTGCTATCCACGCCATGCGCACACCTTGGAAGTGTTCACAATTGTGGCCTGGGTCAGGCAGGCTCGTGTCCACAGGCCTACGGCTTGGGACAGGCTATTCAAGTTGGCAACAGTCCAAGTTGGCGAAAAGCAATCTCAGGCACCTACTTGACAACAAACACCTTGCCAAAGTGTCATTGGAATTCTGGCTATGTGGGCTTGGTGCGTCGCGCTCTTGTATGCCATGCATGTGCCATGCCTATGCCCATGTGTGCGCGTGTTCAGGTTGATCGGGGCGAGCCGGGCGGTGTGCGTGACGATCACGGCCCGCGCTTCAAGTCGCTCATGCATGCCATCAACACATCCACCGTGCCCGATTGCCACCGGCCGCCGGAAGGATACAACATAGACACGCACCACACAATGATTGATGAGGTACGGGCCAGGGTTCATGAAGAGGCTGACTGAACACCCTTCGCGCCGTGACACACATGCTGGCGACTCTGTGGCGTATACAGCACTCGCATGCCACATCTTGCTACCATTACCTCACCGAGCTTGTTTTTTACACACGCTCCTGTGATGTATCAAGCACATCGCTGCTAAACCTCTTATTGCAACACAACCTTTTCAGGCCCTGTCGTGCACAGTTGATCAACCTTCAATCCTCAGATCAACTGCCAGTGCTCCTTCCTGTTCCTGTGCCTTGTGTTCATGCCGCCCACAAGTAAACCTAAGCTGGATAGAAGCAGCAGAATTCCTGCAAGTCGTGTGTCATGCTCCTTCGCTCTGCACAGGTCAACCTGTACCGCACGCACTGGTGGCAGTGTGACCGGTGCAACCGCATTGTGAAGCGCGCCATGAACCGCCGACCCCAGCCAGCAGACTGCAGGTACGAGGGAGGCCATGCGGTTTGGCAGCGCTGCAGACAAAGCGAGCACTTGGCGGCATAGTCATCATCGTTACATAGTTGAACGCTCACAGCTGTTTTTGTTTACAGTGGTTGTGCAGCTTGTGTTGCTGCAGACCAAACAGTTAGGCGCTTGGCAGCGCCTACATCCCCTACCTAAGCACAGCATGAGCATGGTGCCCTTGAAAAAAGCTAGCGGTAGCTGATCAACGACCCAACCCAGTTTGTGCAAGGCCCAGTCATGCACAGCCCGTCCCCTCGTCGTGTATCCTTTCAGGGGTCGGCAGGGCAAGGGCGATGCCTGCCAGGACCAGCACTGCCTGTACCACATGCACATCAAGACGTGTGGGGGCAACTACGTCAAGATCAAGGGGCCGGACCTAGACAAGGCAGCTGCAGCCGGGGTGGAGGGCAAGGCCAAGGCGGCAAAGGCAGCAGGTGTGCAGCTCACAGTGCCATAGCTTTTAGGGTGCTGACAGCAGCAGTCAAATAAGAGCAAACATTACCACAAGTGTAAATAACGGTAGTAAGGGATTAAAAGTACTTAATAGCAGTACAACAAGAGACAATTGCTATGTACTGCCAGATGACTACGGTGATGGCCAACAGCCACTTCTGCCACCGGACAGCCCATGCAGCGAATGACCCTGACCATGACCATCAGCACCATCGTGTTACAGCCTTTGTGCCATGGCTCTGCACGCATGGCACAGTCGCCAGGCACGCAGGCAGGAGCTACCAATACCAGAACAAAGCCTGCAGTTCTGATGACGCTTGTGAATACTTGATGGTCGTGCGCTGGCTGGAATTCCTCCCCTTGTGTGATGGTCTTGCGTATGTGAGCAGGGAGGCCGGGTGGCGGCAAGCGGCCGGCGGCGGGGGGCGAGGTGGGGGGAGGGAAGAAGGCAGGGGGTGCCGCTGGTGGTGCGGGCGCACAGCCCATCACACACTGGTTCAAACCAGCTGCCAACTCAAGCCCAAGCCAAGGTAGGGCTGTATGAAAGGCCTGCTACAAGGATTGAGGGTCCGAGTTTGGCACAGGTTGAATCTAGCCAAGTAACGACTGGGTGCACGGGCATTGGTGCATGGATTGACATGGCTGCATGCTTATTGAATCGGTTGCGAGAGAGAGAGGGTTGCGAGGGAGAGAGAGAGAGAGTAACCAGTCACATGACACACACACACATACACACACATGGCGCGCGCGAGCAACGGTTAGCGTGACCGCCCGTCCCAAAAGAGCCAGCACAAGGCAGTGAAAGAATATTTTCACTAAGCGGCTGATCAAAAGTTCACTGCTGCCCAAATGCTCTTGCCGTCCGCTGTGTCTGTTGTGATGTGTGGGTGGGCAGGCAGGCAGGTGCCTGATCGCCAGCATGACAACCCTGTGTTCATTGGTCTACCTTTACCTGACCCAACACTCAGTCCCTTGGATTCCCACGAGTCCTCCATATCAACACCGAGCGCTGTCATGCATCAACTCAACTACTGGTCACTTTAATCAACTTGGCGAGTGACGACAGGCACTGCCTGACAACACATGTTCATTGGTAGCAAATTGCCAGCTTACCCAGTCAACATACTATATTTCTGTTTGGATGAGCACACAGTCCTAGTCGCACCTGCAGGCACTGCACCTGCAGGTTCTGGCAGCCAGCCGGCCAGCAGGTCTGCCCCCGGTCCCTTGAAGGAGGAGCCACAGGCGGGCCTGCTCCCTGTCACCGGCCCACATGCATTGGAGGGCGGTTCACAACAGGCACGATCTGCAGTGCAGCAGACACATCAGCAGCAGGCGGAGCAGCCAGAGCCGGTGTGGGAGGATGCAGCGCAGCGGCGGCAGCGCTGCCTACAAGCAGCAGTTGCCCGGTTTGGTACCGAAGCAGCGGAAGCTCACGCACCAGCCACGGCTGCGCTACGTACACAGCTACCTCTGCCATCTGCTAGTCAGCATCCCATAGCAGGCCTGGCGCAGCAGCCTAGTGTGCCTGTTGCGCTACACAGCAGCAAAGTAACACAGAACAAGGACCATTCACAGCCGTTATCTCAGTCATCATCAGGACGTATTCCTTCCACGGTACAGGCTGGAGACCTGCAGGGCCCACAGGGCAGGCCACACCAGACTCAAGTACCAGGTCAAAATGCTGGCCAAACCGTTGAAGTGGTGGAACTAAGTGATGATAGCGATGATGAGCCTAGTGCATCAGTACCAATGCTGGCAGCATCAGGGAAGGCGCAACCAGCAGCAGAAGGCGGAGCCACCGGGACTGTTCATTCAACACATGTCACTGCCACGCCTGGTATGCTTTCGTGCCCTGTGTGCTGCGAGAGCTGGCCTGTGGGTAGTTTGACAAATGAGGAGCTCAACAGACACCTGGATGCTTGCCTGGCATGATAGGGGGATGCTGATGTAGGGACAGGTGGTAGGCAGTTGGCAAAGACGGTGGTGAGTTGATGAGGACATGGGGGTGTGCCTCAGGGTGGATCCCGCGCATGCGCCTCAGTGCAGTCTGATACAAGCCTACAGATATACCTTGCGTTAATGAGTTGAGAGGTTGGCGCTTTTCTTTGACGCAGTTGCAACTGTACCCGCCGTCAACGGATCAGTTTACTGTGCGTGTCTCGTATGACAATGTCATGATGTTGTTTGTCCCCGATGTTGACAAATGGACTTCCGGGGTGGCGCTGTGGTATCATTACTGGTCCTGACTGATAGGAATATGCCTTCCCAATGAGTTGGGAGGTTGACGCTCTCCCTTAACGCGGTTAACTCGTCTGGCTGTATTGCTGGACAATTCATCAAAAATAAGTTTGCCAGTCCATTTGTCCACTTCTTTTGGTCGCACTTCTTGTTCACCATGGCAGAATAACGTGCCAAAGTGTATCAGGCGCAGGGAGTGGGTGTGCACCACCACCACCCCTTTTCATGTGAGATGAGGTGTCTCCTTTGCCTTGTGATTCGAGGTCTGGCACTTGTGGTGCCTTCCATGTTTTCAACGCAAAGTACTTGTTTTTGTGCGTACGCACGTGTGACTTTTTGTGGCGGTGACGCACTTACCTGGCGCTTAACCATGGCAGGTACGCACTCAGTTGCTGCGAACAAGATAGGAATGGCTCTGCACTCTATGTGCACTCTCTATGCACTGCATGTCCATCATGTGTTCATCCAAGATGGTGCTACCTGGGTGCTACCTTGTCGCGTGCAACTATTGTATCGGATAAGTCAGGTGGTCGTCCTCGTCATGTCTACGTCAGATTGGAAGCTCATGCCTTCTGCACTGTTGCCTTACAAACGACTTCAGCCACAAGAAGGTCACAAGCTCACTGAAGTGAGGACAGGTATGATAAGCGGGGTGTTGCTAGGGTAGGCCTAGGGTTACCGCACCAGAGTGCCCGTTCAGAAGTACACCGCAATCTACACCAGGCTAAGCGAGAGCCATCCGGAGAGCCTCTCTGTGCGCTTGAAGACGCAAACTTTTGAAGCCTGCCAACGACTGTCTGGATTCTGCCAACGTGCGCATGCATTACGCCACAACCCAGTGCTCGAGTCGCAAGGTACAGGCGCACCTGACTCTGCAAGACTCAAACGCAGCTGGCTCCTATGTGCAGCTGCGTTGAACGCGTCATACATACGACATTTTTGACACCAGCTGGGTCTGAGTCAGCTGCACCTTTTTACGTCTCACTCTGAGTCGACGCCACCTACCCTGCCCTGCCCCACTACAAAAAAGGCGTGCCCGGAGCGGACCTCAGACCATATAATACATCCGTAGCAATTCAAAAAAAACTCAAAGTTTTAGACGCTTAGGCGTTATCGTCAGGCACACACACCTGCCCTAGGTAGCTTTGAACTTCGGGCGGCCTTACAAGCCCTGCACAACATATAGGACAGAAGACATGGCGTCGTCCGTCTCCACTGTGGCCGAGGCGTTGGCTGAGGCTGCCATCATTCAGCGGGTGAGTGCAATCCGACATTTCCGCTACGACATGGCGTTGACTCAGCTCCTACCTGGCTCCTCAAAAGCCGCCGACCGCTCACAACTGCACCTTGCCCCCACGCGCAGTATTTCGGCACACGCGTTGCGAGCACTGCGTCAGCTGCCTTCAAAACCGAGGCCAGTGTTCCCTTGGTGCCTTCGCCCAGCAGAGCTGCTCCTACCACCACAATCGAGGCCACCCGGACCATGCACACTTCTCGCACTGTTACGGCTGCCCCAACCCAGCCCGAGCATGTTCGCTTCCTCTCCATGTTCGGTCACAAGACGTGCTCCAAAAGGTACGTGACCAAGGGTTGAGGTGCATGCCGTAATGCACTTTTCAAAAGCCAACAAGGCGTCAAGTTGAGCAGACCACGGCAGCTTGCAAAATCACAGACTCTACAGAATGCATGCCCTG
>QAXH01000408.1:0-37754 GCA_004335635.1 Chloromonas sp. AAM2 | reverse complement strand
ACCCAAACAGATGTCCTCTCCGTCAGCTTCTTTGATGCCAGGGCCGCCCCCAGCACCTCCACATACGCAGCCGCCTGCTCCTGGATGGATTGAAGCGCCTGGGACGCACATACCAAGCAACAGCAAGGCTTGCTCTCATGCCAGACGTACATGCACTGGAGAACATGCACATTCCCACAATGTCACCATGGACCAGTAGGCAGGACTGCATGATCCAATCAAGGAGCACTGTGCAGTCGAGTCACCTTGAAAGAGCACAGGCGGCCCGCGGCACAGCGCCAGGTGCACAACACACAGATGATGGTGTGTGTGATGCTGGACCCATCTTCTGTTCCACATGTCGGACGATACAGCTGTGAAAGGACACTCGCTTTCAGGAACGACATCAGAGGGGACTCCTGGTGCTGTGGCCCTGCCACCACCTACCACCTCACATGCCTCACCCATGTCTCACCTCCATGTCCTCCTCCGCCACTGCATCCATGAGGTCCTCATGAATCTGAACATGTGCAGGGGCTTGGCACACACGTGACTAATTGACATAGGCGCGCTCTCAACTGTACATGCGTGACGCACCAAGCCAGAACCCTTGCCAGACATTCAAGGCAGACTGCGGTTGACTCTAGCACATGGACGTACATCAACAGGATACCAGCATACGATGCACACACTGCCAAATTCAAGCCAGAATGAGGAACCAGGGTGTTGTCCATTCTACGTGTGCTGCCTGAACTCCATTCTGGGTCAAGTCCCTTTTGCCACCCCTGTCCGTGCCGCACCTGCTCCGCACACGCCTCGTGTATGTCGCGCACCAGCTGCTGCAGGTCCTTGTCCTGCGGGGGCGACATGGGACGCCAGGCAGAGCAGCATGTCAGGGTGCGGACGCCTCGCTAACTCCTGCAGCTCTCTACGGACGCATGAACCCAATGACATGTGACACCCAATGACGTGTGACACCCAATGACCTGTGACACCCAATGACCTGTGACACCCAATGACCTGTGGCGTGAGCATGTGACAGCGTCGCCCTCACCAGCAACCGGCCGACAAGTCCTCTGCCTCTGCCTTCTTAAGCCAGCCCTGCCCTATCTCATTGACTCCCCACCCTCTCTTGGCCTCCTGCCCCCCTTGGCCTCCGCTCACCAGCCCGGCCTCCTCCTTGCATCTGGGGCAGTTGCAGTCGAATCCCCACCCCTCCTTGAGGGCCTCCCTCCTCACGTCCAGCGGGCTCATCACCTGGTCGCCTAGGTAGTTGGCGAACAGCTCCGAGCCCCGGGACACATTGCGGCGGGTCACGCGGGTCACCAGGGCGCGGCTGCGGGGCACACAAGGCGGGTCACGCGGGGGTTAGTATGCTTTGGCTGTGGATGGTCATCTGAGCGTGCATATCCAACTGATCGCCATGTCAACAGACTGATTGTGGCTACCCTAAAGCGTATCTATGTAGTGGAAAGTGGGCAGTTGTTCCAAGGCTGGGTAGCCCAGGCAGCAGGCTGACGCTTTGAACCCACCCACTCACTTGTGTACGTATGAGATGGTTGAGGGCACACAGGAATGGTTTAGCAGCGCATACTCAGGCCATAAGCCTAACAACTGCAAGGCAAGGGGTGGAGAGCAGGCTTCAAGTGCGTTGTGAAGAACACAACTAGCAACCCAACTTGCTGAATAGTGGGACGAACACTCATGACCGGCCATGCCTGGCAGTCAGAGCTCTGCCTTTTACTTCATTTGTGTCGCGTTCAGCTACGTTACCAGCTGTTGTGGTGCACCTGTAGCGCCCAATGCTGCTCTACACCACTCCCACCGCAGCGGTCTCGCTTTCGCCCTACCTGCTGCCGGGGCTCCCTCTCGCCGGACAGCGCAAGGCACACGTCCTCACTGGCGGCCTGAGCACATCAGCGCAGAGCAGAGCGGGCCAGGGCAGTGAGCGCATGGGCGTGGGGTTGCATGACGGCTGCTGGTCGGTTTGTGTCAGGGTTTCACAGGTGAAGGGCAAGGGCACAGGCACACAATATGGAGGCGGTTGACAGGCACAGACGGACCAGCTCACTTTCAAGGCATGGAAAGGCAACAGGGACACCCACTGTTGAGTCAGGGGATGTGACAAGCGCATGGCCCATAGGAGCATGTGCCATGAAATCAAGGCCAAGAGTGATTTTCACAGAAATGATGGTGGCCAGGGGCCCTGTTGGCCCACCCTGTCAGGTCATCCTTCCTGTCTCATCCCGTGCCCCGCACCTCTCAGTCCCCGTGCCCCGCACCTCGAACGCATTCCTCTGCAGCAGTTCCCTTAACAGCTCCGGCTCTGAGGCGAGGCGGGCGGGCAGCGCCACGGCCTGAAGCACATGCACACACACACACACACACACACACACACACACACACACGCACAGTCAGATAAACAAGGCGGTGCAGTGGTGAATCCTCCTTTCACGCACTCACGCACGCTCTCAGGCCATCTCATCCACACAACACGTGCACACCCACCAACTTTGTTTGCACCTGGTTGCTTGTCCACTCTGCCTCCTCTCACCCTGCTCTTTTCCTGTTTGTACAGTTTCCTGTGCATAAACATGCCCATGAGCCTGGGCTGACCGGGCGCCCACCTGAATCGCTGGTTGTCCCCTTCCCCTCACCTGGCCTCCCTTCATCTGCGTGTGGTCAACACACAGGTCCGGCAGTGGCCGCCCGCTCCCGGCCCCGGCCCCCTCCGTCTCGCCCCCCGCCAACGCCTCGAGCCACCGGGACTGTGTGGATGTGAACCTGAGCCCATAGAGGCGCGGGACACAGCAACTCAGGGTTATGTTTACATACTAGTAGCTGGGTATTAAGGTTTGGTGAGTTAGTGTGAACAGACCCCTGCGAGAGCAACGCGGTGCTCATACATAGAACATGCAAAGGCTACAGCAATGCGTTGGACAGGAAAACTGGCGCTGATTAATGCTTGTACAAGTGGCCGGCCGCTGACTGCCCGGCCGTAGCTGGTCGGTCACTACTCGAGTATGCAGCTGCACCCTGACTCCAATCTCTGGCCCGCTGCCCGTGCCTCCCCCTCCTCCCCTCTCCCCCGCCGTCCCGCACCTCTGCCCCTGTATCAGCTCCACCAATGCCTGCAGCCGTGCTTCATAGTCCACCTCCGCCCAGTCCTCCTCCTCCTCTTCATCGTCATCATCCCCCCTGTCCGCACCGCCCCCCGCGGCCCCCGCTGACGTGACGCCCGCCCTGATCCCGTCCACCCCCGCGTCCTCCTCCCTCGGGTCGGAGGAGTGCACCAGGGAGATGGGCAGCGACACGAGCAACAGGTCACCTTGATCGCATGGCTGCGACAGACCTAGGCCCCGGCCGCGCCCTGCATGGTGTCATGCAAACGTGGGTGGGGGAGGCAACAAGCATGCGGTAAGCATGGGACAAGCGAAGCACACCCGGGAGACTTTGTACCATTACGGGAGGAGGCGAGCAGACAGGGAAGGCGGGAAGGTGTAAGGAGTGATAACGCAAGAGCGTGATGTGAAGGGGACAGGGCAGCAAGACTAAGTGGTTCCTCTAGCGCCACAGAGAACTGCAGCTACTGTGCACTGCCGGTTCATACGACCGTCGTGTGGCAGACAGGCAGCACGTCATCACAGCACACTGCCTGCACGCTCTGACTGCCATGTGTTGCCTATATCTCGGCAACGCTTCTCAATGCAATGCAGCACTTCAATGCGGTGGACAGCAGTGATATCCATGCCTGTGGGAACACGCTTGCTATGTTTGCTCTGGCAGGTGCTGGCCTAGAGGTGCGGTGTGCAAAGTGCACTACTGCATAACTTAGCATAGCTCATCCTTTGCGCATGCAATAGAGTGCATACCCTGCACCCACCAGCTGACAGTATCAGTTCCACAGGGCCACGCACAGGCACAGGCTTCTCCGAGCGAAAATATTTGTCTGTACCATGTGCGGGACTGGCGCTCTCGGGACTTGGCTGCTGGACAGACTGACTCGCGGATGCAGCGCGCACAGCAGGGCGACGGGCGCAACCAGGTGGGTTCACTGCATGCCGGTCGTTTACTCGTGGCACGCAGCATTGCTGCACGCCGTGCTGCAGGCATGTCTGCATCGCGATGGCGATGTCAGTTCCGATGCAATGGTTGGCGGCTAAAGTCAAGTCCGAAATAGCAAGTAAATCAAACTGGGCAGATTCATGCGCAGGTCCCAGCACTCTTGGCTTGCTAAGCTCTGGTACCCGCCAGATTGAGGTCGTTGCGAGTCCGATTTCGTCCGTCTACGCGTTTTGTCTACTTGTCACCCTTGCATATAGACTTCTGCTTGCATAGTGCTGGGTTCAGTCCAGTCCAATCTGTTCGCCAAAAAATGCAAACTGCCCGCTGGAGTTAGGGTGAGGGTAGGGTTGGGACGAGTCATGATACCTTGGCTTCAGCCAAGAGTCACAATGCCGGTGTTCGACTGCGCCTGCAAGGCCAGCGAGCAGCATTGTTGTACCTGGTGCTCATGGCCAAGCACTTGGCGGTTCTTACGTTCGATGGGTCAATCGAACCGAATCAGCCTCCTGCTACTGGCCTACAACCCTGCTGCAGCCGAGCCCTGACATGGCTTCAAGTTATCATCACCTGTGTTCTGGCGTTCAAAGGCATCCTTACACACAGAAAGCCAGTCGGCACCAAAGTCTCATATTGTTCTAGCCTTTTGCTTGTGATCCATCTATGCTGCGTGATGTCACAGCTCGGACGTCCGGCGTTATGGTTTCTTGCAACGCAAGCGCCTACAACCTGAATAAGTGATTACTAACAAAGCACCTAGGCCACCTGCCTGTTGCTGTCCAACCTCAACTTGCAAAGGCTCACTCTCACTCTCCTTCTCTCATGCCCTTGTCATGCATCATAACTTTTCCTTGACAGATGTTGTTTGACTGCCCTCTGCAGCCTCGCAGGAACAGAGTACTCCATGGCTTGGAGCACATCCAGGCACCGCCAGGCAGCCTGAACAGCGCAGGCAAGTAACACACACATCAGAAACAACCAACCAGGCACACAGTCATGCAACAACGGCTGTGACATGATTCAAGCCAAGTCAAGCACTGAGACTGCGGCCAAGCAGGAGTCTGGCACGCAGGAAAGCAGAAGCAGCATGCAGTGTGTTCACAAGTCCCACCTGCGGCCGCATGTCGGGCAGGGCGGCCAAGAGAGCACCACCCAGCACATCCAGGTCAGAGGGGGATAGCAAGGGGCCGACATCAGCCCAGGCCCCGGTCGCCGCATTGGCATCGTGACCACCGGAGTCAGCGGGAGCCAGCGGCACGCTTGGCTGCCTTGTGCCGACCGATGACTCCGTCTCTGGTTCCTCCGACTGATGACACTGAGCTGCGGAGGAGTGCGGAACACCCCTGGTGGCTTGATCAGCCTGGGGTCCAGACATCTTGACGGCTATACCGTTTTGAGTGTCATGTGCCTCCCCTGCTTTCCATCCGCTCTGCAGCTCTTGTCCTGGGCCCATGCCAGCAACACGATGTGCCCGTTCTTCTGAAGGCTGTACCTCTCCACTTGGGCTGACATGTGTGTCCCTGCAGCCCGACTGCACCGGTGCTTGTGTGCGGTCCCGAGCAGCCGGGTCAGTATCATGCGCCAGTCTGGACACCTGCCTGGCCGCCCCTCGGGACAGAGCCCAGAGTGTGGGTTCCAGGAGCTGCGCCCCACGACCGCTGTAAGCCCCACATGCGGCATGGCGGGTAATGGCACGTGCAGTCGCATCCCAGAGCGCGGGAGGCCTGCATGGCTAGCAGCAAACATGTTGCAGATAGAGCTGTTTTGACAAGTGCGTGTGAGTCAGCTTGCAAGGATGCAGCGACTCCTGGTGTTGAGTCCACCTCTCAGACCCTCACGCGTCCAACTGCAGGAGTTGCATTCAATAACGGAGTTCAGCAGTACAATTCGGGAGCTACAAAACCATTTCATAGTGGGCTGCCAGTAAACCCGCTACTCCCTGCCGGCACGCACCCTTGATTCAGCCAGGCCGTGCCCAGCGCCAGCTCCAACACTTGCTGCGGGCTGCCTGAGTCCAGCAGCACAGCTGCAGCTGAACCAGCCGCAGAGCCAAGGCCACGCTCTCGCCTAGGATGAGGCCTGCCATGAGTATGCCGCTCACGCTTGTGCACCAGCAGCCGCGCTGCCAGCGCTGCCCAGGCCTCGTCGGAGGGCAGAGCCACGTGCCTGAGTTTGCCCAAGGCCCATGCAATGCTGGTCGCACCGCGCACATCCAGTTGCGGCCCCACGGCAGGCAATTGACCGCACAGGGCTGCATGCAGCCGGCGTGCATCGGCAGCATCATGCGGCCGCTGACGCAGGGACCCTTGCTGCATGGCGTTGCCCTCCGGCCCACCCGCTGTTTCGTTTCCGTTAGCTTGTGACCACTCGCCTGACGTGAGCACCCAGGCCATCTGGCTGAAGGCGGCTGTCAGCCCGCGCACACTGAGCCCACCACCCCGCCTTAGCGCTTCATGTGCCGCCCGTCCTGCAAGGTTGACAGCGGGCTGTTCCTTGTCACTGGCCTGGCGGAAAGCCTCCGGTGTCGTGGCCGACTGCTGCTGCTGCTGCTGCTGCTCCTGCCCATGCTGCTGCTGTTGTCCCTGCAGCTGTGAGTGTTGCCCCTGCTGAGCCGCCTGCTGCTGCTGCTCTTGCTGCTCACCCACTTGTATCAGCGGCTGCAGCAGGCGCACCAGGGCAGGCAGGGTCTTGGCGCGCCCCAGTGCAGCCGTGAGCTCCTGCGGGGAAAGGGCCCACACCTGGCGATCCGGCCGTGCAATCACTCTGCGATTCGCCTTCCCGCCGGCAAGCCGCTGGCGTGGATGTGCCGGTGCGGTGATGTCAGCAGCTTGTGAAACCAAAGAAGGAGTGCTAGTAATGTGAGAGGGTGGGGTTGCACTGCTGTCAGGCGTAGGTGCACTGCGTGGCTGGTTGCTGTGGCTGTCTATGCGGCTCACAGTTGAGCCCGTAGCTGTGGCCGAGGGCACCAGGACCCATTGGGTGGGCGAGTGGGCCCCAGCCGACCCGTCTCGCCGTGCCCGTCTCTCCGCTGCCAGAGCCTGCTGCGCTTCCCGCTGCACCCTGCAACAGACGGCACGTGATCACATGAAACAGATACTGTACCTAAGCTAGCAGCTGCAGGCCTGGGTGTTGGATGTTTCCATATGCCTACACACAGCTCTGGGTCCTGGCCTCAGTGCCTATGTGCGGTGTGAGAGGCACCTACCTCGCTTTCCGTTTCAGTATGTGCAGCCATGCCTTTGGGTCTGGCTTGTGCGCACCAGAGCTGCTCGAGCCTGCAAGGTATCGCAGGTGTTGATGAGACCAGGCTGCAGGTCCTAGCTGGGCTAGGCTGGTAGGGCTGAGGAGGGTCTCTGCTTGCAGCGTGGTCAGCTGCCGCATCATGTCTGTTGCTCTCCTTCTGCTGCTGGTGGTGGTGCTGCATCCATGGCCTTGACTGTGCGTTTTATACGCGCAACTACAGGTACAACTGCGGATGGGCTGGGGATGGAGCGTTGCATGTGCTGAAACCATGAATCCCCTGGTTGGACTTGAAGCTGAGGAGCTGGGCACACTCAAGTAGACCACTGTAAACGTTGCACCACAGTGATGCTGAGCGTGCTGACAGAATAGCCTTCTGAGGCCCTGTAGCAGCACCATGGCTCGTGCTTGGGGCGGCTGAGGATAGATTCCAGCCTCCTCGCCTGCCATGAACCAAATATAGCATTCGGGCAAATTCTCTGTTGAGGGCCGGTGTTGAGGGCCGATGGATCACCAGGGTTGTTCACCGATAGATGAAGTAACGGCATCCAAGATGTTCGCGACTTCCTTCGCACAACAATACTTAGTTACACTGCAATTGGGTACACTTACAGTGCTTAGCAGCAGAGTTTGCAAACTCTTGCCCGGCTGCATCGCGGCCTTCGGAGCCATGCCACCCAAAGCGAAGGGCGAGGCAGCCGCAGCAGTTCTGCTTCCAGATACCAATCCTTATGGCGTGTTTGTGAACATTGAGGTGCCCTCAGTCCGACTGACCTTTGTGAGTCCGGGGTACGACAACATGATGGCGAGCTGCGACCAATTTGTCGCTTGGCCACCTCGTTTGCAGTACTGTTCATCAGCATGTACCCAAAATCTTATAAATTGTGCCAGCTCATGGACCTGCTGAGTAGTGCTCACCAACATGCACCCTGCGAATCTTGTGCATGCCTTTGCAGGAGCAGCCTACCGACGAGCATGGACAGCCCATTGCCACGACGCTGCCCACCACACATCTTGCTGTCACCTACCCAGGACCTTTCCCACCCCTGAATGGGGAGCCCACGCAGCCAGACGCTGCTAGCACAGGGCACTATGCACACAACTTCTCACAGAAGTTCAGGTGTGTGAAGCATAACGAAGATTTCAAGTGACCAAAGGACGGTCACCGCAGACAATGCGCTCTTTCTGCACCCATCATCCCACATTCTAATTGCCAAAGCCCTTCCAACCACATGTGCATGGCAGGCGGGAACCCGGACTGGACTCACTCAACGCTCTGCTGAATGCACCCACCACGATATGCCTACACGACTCAACTACTGGCGCTCTGCTCGCCTCTGCACCCTTGGATCTCACACCCTTTGGATTGGGCCAAACAACCGTGACACTCACGGATTTCTTACTGGACTTAGCAGCGGTGTCCGCAGCAGCAGCAGCCCCAGAGCCCACAGCCAAGCCTGGCTCTAAGCCAGCCACACCCCAGGGCGGCAAGAAGGGTGCAGCAGTGGTTGAGGCTCCTCCCGCTGCCCCGTTACCGCCCACAGCTAAGCTGTTGGGCCCTCCCGTCCTTCCCTCCATCATGCTGCACCTGACACAGAGGCCCGCACCACAGGAGCCTCTGGATTCTGCACAGCCCGCTGCCACTGCCGGTGCCGCAGCAGAGCCGAGCAGCCGGGCGCCAAGTAAGCCTGGCACCCCGCCAGCGCCAGGGAGTGCACGCAGTGCCACGGCGACGGCTGCGGAGAGCGCGCTTGGAAGCGAGACTGTAGCCTCGCTGCCAGACCCGACACCCTACAGGTGTGTGCCTACCCAAGCGCTGTGGGGTTGGCCCAGGCCTGAACTTTGATTTGGGTGTAGCACCTCTGATCCTCGGCAGACGCAGCCGTTCTGTAACGCAGCACCTGGTGCTGTTCTTGCCAAAGCAATTGGTTGTTGATAATGCATAGAGGGAAGCTATGCAAAAGCTTTTCCTTGCCTGGATGGCTATGCTCTGCCCCTGCACTGCTCCCTTGACTGCCATGCATCATCTGCTTCTTTTGTTCCTGACTGCACGCAGCTTCCTGCCGGATGGTGACGCTGCAACTGCCAATGTCATCACTCTTGAACTGATAGAGGGACCAGCACCACTGCCACCAGGATTGATGGTGGGTCGGTGGATGAAATGATCAGTGTCTGCTGTGCTGTGATGGCCTGATTCTGGGACTCTGCAATGGTTGCCTCCGGCCAATGGCTTTCAGGACGTGACCCATAATGTGTGGTGTACTGATGGATTACATGCTTCTGCCGAGGCGCAAACCTTAACCCCTTGCTCTGCTGTCCTTGCAGGCTGCCAGCACTGCTGCTCCAGGCAAGCTCAGTCTGACGGCCGCGCTGGTGCTGCCCCCGGGCGCGGGCGCACCGCTGGTCCTCCCCGGGGTGCCCCTGCTGGCTGCGGCTGATGCGGCGGCAGGCCAGGCCGTGGCGTGGCCAAACGGAGGCAGGCTGCGGCGGGTGATGACAGGAGCAGAGGTCCAGGCGCTGGTGGTGGGTGGCTTGGGTGCTGCAGAGGACAAGACAGGGCCGTTTTTTGTGAGCTGCTGTGTATGCGTGGTGTCATGCGTGCACAACAGTGGCCAGCCCAGGTCAGTTTTACATCTCTTGACTGCAAAGGGAGATTTGCTCGCAAGCTCAGCAATTCAGGTCGTGGCGTGTGGTTGCAGGATGTGCTTGATGGCGCTTTGCCGGGCGAGGCGGTGGTGGGTGTGGAGGTCACACGCACAATGGCAGAGGACAAAGCGTTGGGCGACACGCAAGTTGCCTGGGATGCTTACCACGCTTGGGCACCCCTGCCAGGTGAGCAAGAACGCACTCAGAGAGTTGCACTTCGTTGCGTCGAATGCTGATTATGGCGTTCATGCAACTGATATGTCGTTGTGGTGTCGTTGTGCGCAGGCATGTCATTATTGCTCGAGGGAGGAGAGGCGACCGTGCCGGCAGCAGGCGCCCAGGCCGCCGCCCTGGTCGCATGGCCCACGGAGCGCGCGTCTGTTCTGCCCGCGTTCGTGCCACCGGCAGGGTGAGCGATGCAACCTTGCCAATGCGCAGACTCGGTATTGGTCAAGGGCTGGTCCAGCGCAACTGCAAGTAGGCCACCGACAAGAGTTGTGCATGCCGTTCATGCCGTGCATGTCCGCAGCAAAGTGAAACCCATCGAGGATGTTGCCTCTGGCTCGGGGTCCGCCTGGCAGACAGCGGGCAGCGCTTTGTCAGTTCGTGTAGCGTTCGCGCGGCCACCGGTGCCTGAATGGTCGCCGCCGAGTCCGCCATCGCCCAGCCTGCAGGTGAGGCTATGCAGTGAACCTGAGGCAGCGCGTGGCCAGCTATCTAGGTTAGGGTTTCGCCACCTTGGCATCGTCAGTAACTGTTGGAATGCTGTGGCGATCAGGCATGCAGGTTGCGACTACCTGGTATCAGATGGCATGCATGCTGGTGTTGCATGTGTGCAGGAGCTGGTTCCCCAGCGTGTGCTTCACCCTCCAGCCCCTCCCCCGACAGCTGACCAGGACCTGTCCACCACCCTGACCTCACTTGTCACCTCGCTGGCTGGGTCATACAAGCAGCACTGCGATGCACAGCTGCAGGGACAAGTCCCTGCGCCTGCGGTGGGGGTACCGCCTGAGGTAGCTCACAAAGCGCTCATCCGGGATCTCAACAAGTCAGGAAGGTGTGAGGTCAATGGTTATGTGTGGCCCGCCATGGTGGTGGGCTGACGCCCAAGCCTTAGTCAATCCATGCAGGCACCTTTGGACAGCAAGTCTCTCAGTTTGGTGTCTTCACACTATCCAGGCTATCCGGAGGAGCCCAATTCGAATGACCAGGCTGCAGATTGCGATTTTGGCTGAATGTTTTTCCTGCTTTGCCTGTTGTTCCTCATTTGCTTGGTGCTCGCTCTGTCCATTTTGAATGCAGGTACCTTGCGTGGCGTGACAGCCTGAAGGCTCCGCTAGTGCGGCTGGTGCGGGAGCAGTTGGGAAAGTCCGGCAACATGACCTCGGCTGAGATGGTGGGGTCTCTGAGCGCCCTGCATGCGCAGCTCATGGGAGCGGCCAACACAGCCGTACGCACGGCCGCTGATGACCGGCCCAAGCCACCGCCCGCCACACCCCCAGCGCCACCTCCTGGTGAGGCAATGCATACTCTGCACAGCAGTGAACCTTGTCGTGCATGCATTAGAAATTGGCAGCGTCCTCACCAGCATCTGATGATGAGCACATGCTGCGATGCCATGGGTCCCTGCCTTTCAGTCAGTGAGCTGCCAAATCTCTTGCACACGCAACCATGTCAAGTCACTATGTCCATGTTTACATCAGCCTAGCCGAAACCGCATACCACTGTGTAAAGGGGATTCAGAGAGCCCACCTGTCCTACACATCCACCGGTATGCAGTGAAAAAATTGATTGGCCGGATTTTTTCAGCACAAGTTCCAGTATCGCGTTTGGCATAGAACAGAACCCCAGGTGTCAACAGACTGTTCGGTTGTGCTGCATCGCTTCTCGCAGCTGAACTGGAGTCCCTGGCCCTGCTTGCCAGTGAGGCTGAGGAGGTGGAGGGTGACTGGCGGCGGGCGGCTGCCCTGATGCAGCGCAGACGGCTGGACGGGAACAACATGCAGGTGAGGGCGGGGCGAGAATGGAAAATAACCAGCTGTACTACCAAAGGAGATCGTCACAGCGTGCCGCTGCAGTGCCATAAGTGATTAGCAACTCCTGACACACTGGCCAGGCAGGCATGTGCTTGTGCACCAACGGCTTGTTTGTGGTTCGTTGGCGCTCGCGTGCTCGTGCATTCACATTTCAAGGAAAACATTTACATGTGCGCATTTCCCTGCTCAGGTGCACCTGGATGCTGCTCAGTTGGCCTGCCGCAGCGCCCATGCCCTGGGCCCTCCCGCTCTCGCTAACGCCAGCGCCGCCCTGCATGCCGCTCTGGAAATAGATCCCACCCACGCACCCTCCCTTGCCACAGCCGCAGCGCTGCACACAGCACAAGCCATGACCCCAGCCACCTCTGCCGAACCCACGGCGGCCACACCATCACAGTCCGCTGTTGCGTCTGCTCTGGCCGCCGGCCACGCATTGCTTGCGCTTGACCGCTCCGATCCGACACCGTGGACGCTGCTCTACTGCGCATACACAGCAGCAGGGGACACGGCGTCTGCTGCTGCATGCATGTTTGAGCTAAAGCGGCAGCAGCGCGCAACACTAAGCGCAGCTGCTGCAGTTTGTACCGCTGCCCCTGGCGACCTGCCAACAGAGGTGGAAGAGGGTGTGGACCAATCATCAACAACGCCATTGCCGCCTGCGCCAGTTGCCATCCTGCTACCTGTTTGGCGCTTGTCCGTACAGCTAGGCTTGGCGCCGCTTGCCTTTAACCTGATGCAAATCGCCACCACTACGTTTTCCCGCACAACTGTTAAAGAGCCGGTGGCAGCTGCCCTGCTGACTGCTCGCACGGCGCTGCTTTCAGCCCGCGCCGCACCCTTGCCATCAGATGCCGCACAACCTATTGCCAGCCCTGCTGACCCGCCACCGGGTGAAAATGGGGAAACTTCAGTCCATCATGCCACCGACCCTAGTGATCCCATTGCTATGCTTGATATGGCAGCTGCGGCAGCTAAGCGGGCGCGGCGGGCCATCAGGGCTTCGCCCACTACCTCAGTGCTTGATGCATCCAGTGGCGATAACAGTGGTGCACTGCGGGCTGCACAGCTGGCACGGCTGCAGCTGACCCCTGCACTGCTGCTGGGGGAGGTTGAGTGGGAGCGGGCAAGGCGCGCCACGGCAGCTGCTGATGTCCCCGCGGCCTCCCGCCAGCAGTATCTAGCGCGGCGTGCAGAGGCCAGGCGCGCCACGCAGCATGACAAGTCAGAGGGCAGGCGTGCAATCCAAGAGACCCTGCAGATGCTCTCGGACCAGGGCTGGATGGGCACAGTACCCACTCTCGTCACCACACAACGCCCTGTGGGCGCGGCACAAGCACTGTTTGGTTGTACTGAGGCTGCTGAGGGCCCGGCGCTTGCAGTTGCTGCCAGGGAAGGGGAGCTGAAGCGCGGCTGGCTGAGGCTGGCTGTGTCTTACCTGGAGGACGAACCACTGCCGGAATGTGCACTGGATGTGGCCACAGGTGGGCTCAGGCCCAGGTTAGGAGCATAGGACACCTTGTGGGCGTCACACTCTGTGTACTTGAAAGCAATTGATCTCGGCAGACGTATGGCACAGTCCAGCCCGGTAATTTCAAGTGTGCCAAACCTTGCTTCCATGCTGCTGATTGTTCTGCCGCAGCTGCGGTGGCTCTCTGGCCGGACAGCGTGTGCTGTTGGTCCGCTGCCGCTCGCGCCGCGGCTGCCTCCGCTGACCCGGCCACTCGTGAGCGTACGGCGCATGTGGCCTGGACCCAGGCGAACCTGTGTGACCGCTGGGACGGCCGTGCATGGGAGGCGCTGGCTCTACATGAGTTCAGGTGAGTGGGTGATCCTTCATGGTAACTACTTGCACAGATTGCTGGATCAGTCCTGCGTTCAGTTTCCACCTGGGAAATGCGACGGACACTGAACCTTCGTTGGTCACACGCGAGACAGGTGCTCAAGCCAAGGCAGTGTGTCTGGTGGTGCGTGTGGGGCATGTAGGTGGGGCGCGTACGAGGACGGGCTGTCAGCCATGCAGCACGCGCTGGCCCTGGCGCAGTCTGCCGCCTGCGACCCCGCTGGCTCCCTGGCCGTGGCGCCCTCGGATCCGCTCTCACTGCTGCAGGTCAGACACGGGCTGGGAAAGGGCGTGTCGACTGGACTGTGGTCAATGCAGAGGCAGACCTTGTGCAGATAAAAGAGCCTAGACATGGACAGTTCTCTACTCTGTTGATGCCTCAAACAGTGCATATCCATGATGGCACACTTACAACATTCACTTTTAAACACACACTGACACACTCTGACACATACACTGACACATTCACTTTTAAACACTCACCATGAGTTAGGCAAAGCAACTCAAGCAGTGCTATCCTGCTATTGACCCAATACAAATGATATGCAAAGCCACGTGTGGCTCATGTCGATGCCATGGTGTGTGGGTGCAGGAGGCCGCCCGACGCTGTACAGCAGTGGGCAAGTACCAGGAAGCTGCCCGGCACCTGGCCACCGCCATATCACTCTCTGGAGGGGACACGTGCTTTCAGGTGTGTGGCCTCACACACCCACTAGGGCAATGCCGCATCGGTTATGACACCTGGTGCACATGTGGGACACGTGGCATATGCACTCACCTGGATTGGGTGGACCACTTGCGTGGTCACGCTTTCAGAGTCATTGACCAACCCTGACCTGTTGGTTTTAGCCAACTTGCTGACTGTGATCCCAGAACTACCGTTGCTAACCCCTGCTCCATGCCTGCAGGTGCGGCACCAATTGGCGGGTGTGTCAGCCTGCCTGGGTGACAGCACGGCGGCGCGGCAGCAGGCGGCAGCGGCCTTCACATTGGCGAGCACACCCATGCAGCACCAGCAGGCACGGGAGCTGCGGTCTGAGCTGGCGGTGGTCTGACACTTGGGGCAACATGAGCTAGCATGTAGGTTGCAATTGAGACTCGTTCACTCTGGCCGATGTTGAAATTAGATTCAAATGGCGCGATGTGCAATCTTGATAATTTGTGGTTGCTGACCAAGGCTCTGAATGCCTGGTACGGCAGCTTTACCTGTCAGGCGTCAGCGGTTGTGATTGTGTGTACCATGCAGAGGCGCAACCCTCTCTAGACAACAAGAGCTTCAGCCACCGGGTCCATGGTGCACCCGTTCGCTAAGCTATACCATGATTACATGACATGCTGTAACGGTGTTATTGAATGTGAAAAGGCTTTGCTGCAATGCTACAGAATATAATGCAAGCAGTGTCCGAGTGCCACATTCACTGTGCAAATACACCACAATCAGAGGCTACAAGTCAAATCCTGTGCCAAAGAAAAGCTGTGCAAACGAAGTGACTGTGGCATAATGATAAGCAAGAGCACGAACACAAGGTGTGCATCAGCATACTGTCACGTGCTGCTCATACAGACATGGATATGTTTAAAGTGCAGATAGCATAATGTAGCAGCCATATGTACACGCTCTAGATGAGAGCGTCAAAGGGGTGGTGACTTGCACATACAAGCAGCTTGACACTGCTAGCGTAGACCTCTGGTAACTTTCGCTCGTACAAAACCATCCCGGCTGGCTCATCAGGTCCACAGCTGCCAACAGCAAATCCTACTGGTGACCTCATCAATAATATGCTCTAGAAGGGCTCTGGCTGATGAAATCAATTGCAAGGCCCAAGTTGCCGATTGCGGCCCACAGGGGGGCCGAGACCAAGGAGGAGTGAGCCGCCCACACCCTCACTGCAAGGACTCCTTGAGATAGGCCCGAACGGAGCACTGATTGGCCCATCACAGCGGCTGGTTTGTCAGGAAGCGTGCGATGAGGTGCAGGGCCCGCTGGGGTTGTACGTATGGAACCCTGCGCACAGGGACATGCGCACAGGGATATGCGCACCAGACGCGTGACGTTTGAGCAGCCAGTCACATCCACACGAAGGATGAGCCCACAAGTGGCTGTAGCGCAGCCATGAGTCACTCGAGGTCAGGAACTGGTGGAACCTGCCTGTGGGTCAGGAGCTGGTGGAACTGCCTGTTGCCGCAACGATGCAGAAGAATGCGACAGGGGAGGCGCTAACCCTTTACACAGTGCTATGCGGTTCCAGCTAGGCTGATGTAAACACCAGACTTGTTGGACAATCTTTGCAATTGCTCTGGCCCGGCACCAGCGCATGTGACCCACATGTGTCCGGCAGCACCAGCGCATGTGACCCACATGTGCCCGACACCAGCGTATGTGACTCACATGTGTCCGGCATTGCGCACAGACGCAAACACAAAGTCCGCCTGGGCAGCCCCGGACTCGCGTGCCTCCTTGGCGTGCTTGTGGTTGCCGGTGCTGTAGCCAATGGTGTAGCCACCGACCTGCGAACATGGCAGCGTGCAGACCTGTCTCTGTGTGTGTTGATTAACCTGTTTGCTTGCCCAGAGCTTTCATCTCCCAAAGCTCAGGACACTGGCTATGTGCGAGGGCATCTCACCGCCACGGCTTTCAACACAGCTCATTCATTGAGGACATGTCGTCAGGCCACATAGCCCTTACACAGAGCCGGACCTATTATTATCACGGCTGAACATACCAGGTCTTGGCTATACATTGTACACAAGAGGCGCTCAATTTTCATGGGCGCCCCTCTGGGCATACCACCCTCCCACCAACCAGGCACTTCTCCCCCGTCTCCCACTCCCCTGTCGTCCGGGCTCACTTGCCTGGTCTGCATGTCCCGACTGCCAGGGTCGCCAGCGGGTGGCCTCGGGCAGCCCCAGGGCGGCCACCCAGCGCCGGGTGCCCACCTAGAACGGCACAGTGCACAGGAGACAGGGCAAAGGATATGTGGAATACAAAGGGCAAGAGTAACACGCTGACTTTCCTTCATCAATTTCTTCTGCGTCCTTTCCAGTAGTGACGCTTTGCAAGTGCGGCCCCTGGAACTCGGCTATGCGCAAGCCCAAGTGGGATGCGAATGTGCTTCGAGGGGACCGGCCAATCAATTTTCTCACTGCATACGGGTGGATGTGAAGAACAGATGGGCTCTCTGAATCCCCTTTACACAGTGCTATGCGATTTTGGCTACGCTGATGTAAGCTACGAAACCACTGCCCTTTGTATTCCATGTATCCTTTGCCCCGTCTCTAACCCGCTTTGGTTGCAGATTCCAATGAATTTGTCAAGTGAAGGTAAGCCTCTGGTGTAGGTGTGGTGCGTCAGGAGGTGGTGTGATGCCTCCAGGCGCAGACACAGTGCACGGGAGACAGGGCCAGGCAGTGTTCACGAGGGACGGTGAACTCGCAACAACCCTGTGCGTCTAGGGACGGTGGACCAGCAGGTTGTTCGTGACAAGGACAACACGTCAGCCCGTGTAGAACACGACTGTGCTTCCTTGCTCCCTCGTCCGCACCTATCCTGTGCATATGCAATCCTTCACTGGCCAGATGCTGCCCTTGTCCCCACCCCCACTTCTGGAAGAACCTGAGGCCTCCTGTCTGAGGCTGTCTGAGGCTGTCTGAGGCCTCCAGGCCTGATCTGTCTGCACGTGTATATCTCACCACTGGCACGATCCCGTCCACATCGCCCGAGTAGACGATGAAGCGCAGGCCGGGGGTGGCGACGAGCTGCTGCCACACGGGCAGCATGCTCGACAGCAGGTCCTCGCGAGAGTAAGAGATCTGAAGCAACGATGGGTGAGCGGTAGCAGGAGGCGTGGACTAAGGGAGTAAGGCAGCGGCTGGGGCAACAACAAGATTAATCAACCAGGCAGCGGGCACGCAACGTTTGCGATGGCGGAAAGATAACGCAGTGATGCAGCGGCCCTTGGAAGTTGCAATGCAGATGTAAGCCGAATGGGCGGTAACAGTTGGAGTTTTTGGGACGCCTGCCCCTGCTCTGACTACACTGGCTATGGCACTACATGAGCACGAAGGTGACGTACCCTGAGACAGTGGGCTGGGGCAGCTGACAATGCAGTGCATTGCCTACCACTTTGACAAACAATTGCTGGCACCGTCATCTGCCTGTCGAATCACAACTGCTGTAAGCACTATGATCTGTGCCCACCTTTTCCTGCCTGACCCACCTCGCGTGTGCAATCTGCCCAGGGCCCAGGCAGGTCGCCACTGACATTGGCATGCAGCGCCCTGAGCACATGTGACACGTGGGACAAGGAAAGGCATGCTGAAACACAGACAGATGGGCAAGCAGGTGCGTAGCGGCGAGCACGGCGGGGACAGCTGGGACACAAATTGAACTGGGACACCCCTCAGAGCAAACACAGCTGGATTAAAAGTACGTGGCAGGGATGAAAGCACACCACACATGGTGTCCATCGCGGAACGGAGGAGCGGGGTTAGACGCAAGCTGATCATCATGCCCGTCGAGGGCAGCTGGAGAGAAGGTGCAGATTGAGCCTAACAGACCAATGAAGGGTTGAAGCTGTCGCCACGTACTGGATGTTGGAAAGCATAGCTGGGTTAGACGCGTGCCGCCCACCCCTCCTCCCTCCCCCTGCCCCCTGCACCCACCGCTGCACCTCCGGCAGGTTGAGGTAGGTGCTGGTCTCGTCGTCCGTGCAGGGGTCGTACGTGGTGGAGCCGGCTGCAAGCCATGTGATAGCAGACAATGCTTCATGGTGCGCTTCAGGTGATGGAGGAAGGGAATTTATGATGACGGAGGAAAGACATGAACAAACCTGACAGTATCCGATATTGAGTGACTTGCAAACGCAGCCAACAAACCGCTGCGTAGGCTGTGACAATACCTCATGCCCTGACAGCTGACCCTGCAGCATACCCCTGTAATGGCTCCCTCTGTGCAGTCCCTGTAGGCCAGTGCCCCTTACCGTCAGCGTCGGGATCAAGATCCGAGGCCACACGGACATGCGCCAGCCTGCCACGGCGCCGAAGGGTGTCTGAGGCAGTTGCTGCACACATGTTTAGATGCACACAACACTCAGCAGCATCAAAGGTTGTGCGGTGTTGCTGCATTGACAGACGCAAAGCTGATCTGAATCCCTACCAAGTCACCGATTCATCAGTCCAATTGTAAGTAGGCCTGCAAATTGGACAGGCGCAATGTGAGAAACAAATGAATGCAAGCTGGAGTATGCAGTTGATTACTTCATCAACGTGAGTTTCCTCCGCCGAACCCAGCCGCCCTTGAACCGGACACCCTTAGCAGCCAGTGCTGTTCCCATCCACATGCCCTCACCCGCAGCCACTCCCAGCAGTGAAGCGGGCAGGCCAGTGGCATTGGCCACGGTTCCCCGTGTCAGCGCTGCGGCCAGTGCGTTCGTTGCATGGGATGTGGCGGGTGATGTGCACACGTCCGCGTATATGTGGTAGATGTTGATGGGGCCCAACTCAAAAGCAGCGCTGCAAAACACATGCAACGGCGTGGCCAGAGTTAGGTGGCCTTGGTAGGCAGTGTGGTGCAGGCACTGTAGTTATGAGCACGTGGGCTTATAAGGGCATGTGATGGCCCAGGTGATGGCATGGTGACTGCAAGGTGTTGAACGACCACAGGCGGCAAGTTGGTCAAATCTCTGACAAACTCAGTGCGCGTTTGAATAATGCTGGAATAGGTATGACTCGAGAGTAGCACCACGAAGGTTGGCAGAGTTGCAAGACGCAGTCGTCATGATAACGCAGACGTTTGTCTGCATAGCAACGCACTTGTTGCAGAATTTGTCGCAAGCGCCTGCGCGTGTGTGCGGGTCGCTGGACTCAGGGTGGCTGTCCAGGGGGCCTGTGGGCAGGGACAGTGCATGGGCATGAGTGTTCGCTTACCAAAGCAGAATGATAACCTTTCCACAACAAGCTCATCAGTATGTATGCTTGTGTTGCTTGTATGAAGGCTTGTGTTGAGGCACCCGGGGTCGGGAGACTGCGATAATCAACGATTCAAGTGTGCTGCCAACCTAGAATGTCGCCCAACACTCGCTTCTGTCTCAACGGCAAACGATCACGTCCACAACAAGCTTAAGAGGCCCATAGGCTTTTGCCACCTGGCATCGACAGGCGTATGCGAGGCGACCGCTGCCGGGAGACTGCCTTAACCGCCAACAACAGCCGTACGGCGCTGTCGTAAGCTATCCGGGCCCAGCAGCACTCACCAACGCGCGAGAAGTCGCAGTTGGTCTTGATGCCCAGTGCGGTCTTGTCGCTGATCAGCGCATGTGCCCACCAGAAATCAACAGCGCCTGCCGAGCGGGGCAACATGCAGAGTCAGATGTAGGCCAGATGTTGCACGTACCATTGTGGCAAGGTGTAAATGGGCGCAAAAAATTGATTAATCGCTGTCCAACGCGCAACGCCATCCGGGAGACCGGCGTGTTGTGCACATGCTTTGCCCTCCGCCACACATGTCCAAGCCTTCGGCAGTGTTGGCACAGGTGCCAGCCAAGGGCAAACGAGCCCACCCCACCTCTGCCTAGCTTATCAGGCCGCCCTGCTCACACATCAACATTAAAAGCGCTCTCATCTTGCCCGTTGGCCACACCCGTCCCAATCCTGTTCAGTCTTTGCGGCCCTGACCCACCCAGGTTGTCCACTGCGGCGTCAGTCCACGGGTTGCCCACCGCGATGCCCCTGAGATTCAGGTACCCGGAGGCTGCGGGATCCCGCCGCCCCACGGCCGCTGCCTGGGCCCGCTCGTTGCCCTGCGCTCAACCCACACCACGTTGATGAAAGACGCCATCTCATGCGAGTCTGTCACAGTTGACACTGGCAGTTGACACTGGCAGGGCATGCCGTGCTGGAGTCCTGGTTGGGTTGCTCCAGCTGGGCACAGGGTGCGGATTGCTGCTTGCGAGTGCCAGTCAGGACTGGCCTGTTCATGCCCACGGCTCAGATCGGAAGACGAGCCAAACAAGCACAGACAAGGCTAGGCTGACGTAATGTTTGCACGCTGTCCACGGTGCTTTATATACGCAGTACCAGCTGCAACCTGCCTAGCCGTGCATTGCACTTGCCTTGACGATCTCCCAGGCCAACGTGGGCAAGTAGTGCCCGGCATCTGTACAAAAGAGCAGCCGATGCAACCAACAGCTGATCAAGCAGGTCCGGCCAAAAGCAAATGATGACGTGGTCTCTCATACAACGTGATTTCTTCCTGGCTTGTAGGTGTTTAGGCTGGTGGCACACAGTGTGCATGATCAGAGTCAAGCACCACTTACAGCTCTCTCCAGATATGCACAGATCGCGAGTGGCCAGGTGCGGGAAGCGCTGCAGACATGAGGCAGCAGCAGGAGAGTGCGGCAACGCTCGCTGGGGCCCACCGGGGCCTCATACCATTCAAGGTAAAGATACCTGGTACTGCGGGAGCAGCGGGCTAGGACACAAGCAGGTGCGCACCTGGTCAGTCCACAGACGCAAGTAAGACCCACTGCCAGTACCAGCAGCACAGTGAAGCATGTTTGGACAGGCGTGCGCCTGCTCTGCCCTGCCCTGCCCTGCCCTGCCCTGCCTTGCCCTGCCCTGCCCTGCCCTCCCTGCCCTGCCGATGACAGGTTGATTAGTCAGCAGGGCACGGCATACCATCCACTTGTACGCTGCATGGCCTGTCCCACCTGCACGAACCCCAGCAAAAAGCTCCTCATGTCCTGAGCCGTGCGCTCATCGCCCACCACGGCGTCACTCGGGTCCTCCGAGTAGGAAAAGCCCACGAAGGCGGGCGACTCGACGAACAGCACGTTGGCAACACGGTTCCACGAGTAAGGGTTGGCCTGACAGGAACAGATAGGAGGCGGATGGTTGGGTAT
This sequence comes from Chloromonas sp. AAM2, assembly GCA_004335635.1. Lineage (NCBI taxonomy): Eukaryota > Viridiplantae > Chlorophyta > Chlorophyceae > Chlamydomonadales > Chlamydomonadaceae > Chloromonas > Chloromonas sp. AAM2. The sequence goes on along the minus strand of QAXH01000408.1, from coordinate 16,053 downwards.
CCTCCTTGGACATGTGATGGCGTGGGGCAAGGATGAGCAATGGAGGACATACCAGCGCAAAGCAACAAGCGGACCGTGTACGGGCAGTTTGCCCCGGTGTTGTCCCTTAGCGCTTGTGAGTTTGCCCACCCAGGCTCACCACACAGGGTCGTTCGCCCACCAAACACACTCATCATGACATCCACCCGAGCGTTCCTGAGTCCTCAACAGCATCATACGTTACATCACTACAATGTCACAAGTTGCCATGTGGCGAGCTGCTTGCACAAGGCAACGAAACCAGCATTCCAACAAACACCTTGGTCCTTCCACCCCAAGGCGAACTTCCCACGAGGCCTGCCGCTCATGCAAGGGATCGCAACACATGACACACCCAGAGACTGAACACACGACATGGTTCTTGTACACGACCATAGGACGACTTCTTGATGAGCTCCGCTGCTGTAAACACGCAAAACTCACTACCCGTGGGCTCTGGCCAGTATGGGTTGCAGTCCCGACCTGTCCTGGAGCTCGTCGCTCACCTGCAGGGTTCGACCGCCCGGCATGGGCAGAAACGGTCCCAGCTCTGACATGAAGCCCCCGCCCACTGAAGAGCAGCCGGGACCACTGCATCCGCATGCGATTGATTGACCAGCCATGCAATCAGGGACTGCCAACAGCCATAGGAGCATGCAAGGGGGGTTGGGGCAGGCACAAGGCCAGCAACTGCACGTTTCACCATGCACCAAGTTCTTGCAGCAGCATCACCACGTCGATCCGAAGGTTGGACTCCCAACTCACCCATTCAGCCAGAGCAGGAGAGGGTCCGTGACCGGGCTGCTACTGGATTCCACGTAGGTGTAGAACAGGTGCCGCCCACGGTCTTCATCCACTGTCACATACCTGCAAGCATTACAGACATGGTGCACAATCACCCCCGACTTGTGATGGATGTGGAGAGGTGGTGAGACCAAGCATGTGTGACTGCCTGATGGCTGATGTTACTGACAAAGCCTGTGTTGGCAAAGGGCACATCATGGCTCGAATGCTTCCAAGTGGACTAAGGAGGCACCCCTCTTTGGTTTTCCGTGCACGCCACTGGAAAGGCTCTTGCAATCTACAACTTTGAGGCGCATCCCTCCCACTGCGTCCAAGGCAAATTATAGCCCTAGATTTTGGCAATCAAGTATGCATGACTTGTCCTATTGGATTCGCTCTACCAGGTAACAGAGTAACCAGAATGCAGGGTCGCATGAAGCCGGGTGGATCCAGCAACCAGGTTTGCTGGAATGCAGTAAGGTGGACATCAAGCACGCTGTCAAGATTGGACTCTGGGTGGACATGGAAAAAGGTTGGTTTGCAAACGCATCAGGCAAAGCCAGGTATGACATCAGCTAATGCAAGGCTGATGCAGGATCAGAGAAGCCCTAGTGCTAGGGTTCTCTCACCCGCCAAAGATACCTTCCACGGCACCCCATCCAGGCAGTGAAGTCACCCTGTCACGTTCAGCGTCACTGGTGTAGAGCCGCTTTGCCGGTCGAATACTCCCAGCCTGTGCATTGCGCGACGCCTGGCAGCTGCACGAAACCACAAGGGCAAGAGCGAACAGCACTAAAGAGGGCGAGGATGCCATGGTGCACCGCCAAGTGTCGCGATAAGCGATCGCTGGGTACCTTGCGGAGCCAAAAGTGATCCAATGACCTGTCTTGATCAGTTGCATATTGCAACCGCCGAACTTTCTTAAGTTTTGAAATTGAAGTGATCCGCAGAACGGCCTCCAATTCACTATAGAGCTGTCACGAAATAATTAATTAATCGTTTGATCACTTCTACATTACTTGTAAAGGCTCCTCAAGTCACCGAGAATTTGCTGGGCCGGCCTTCACAAGCCATGGCCACTGCCGCACCATTCCTGACAAAGGAGGATGTCGCTGGCTTGCGAGACTACGTGATGGCGCAAGGCGGCCAGGTATGCACTAGCGCGCGCCCTGTGAGCGCGCGACCCTGGCCCGCGGGAGAGCAGCACACACTGCAAAGCAAACCGTACATGGACAGGAAACAATGGCACTGGCCGAACTGTTTTGTAGCAGCATGCTGACATGAGGTGCAGCTGGATCCCATGTCATGCATCTTGATCTGTCTGTAGCCATGGACACCACACTCTGCATTGAGGCATATTGGGCATGACTGTCAGACTAACTGTAAAGTGCAATGCCCTTGACAATCGACTTCGTTTGCTCTGGCTCTTGCAGAATCGTGCCGAGTCCACAGTGTTGCTCCATGTGTCGCACTCAAACCTTCAAGCCAAGTTTTTTGAGCTGCGGCTCGACCTTCACGTGCGTGGTAAATAGCTAGAGCAGAAAGTGCAGTTCCTTTCTTCAGATTTTCGAACAGGGGGCCAGATGCACAGCCTGAGCAAAGTGCACATGTCGCTTCACCCGTGAATATCCCACAGATTACTTATACGTATTGAGAGGAAGCCGGGAATGCAGATCCATCCTATTACCCCTGCCAAGAGTTCGCACAGATCCATTGAGCCTCTTCTTGTTGCTGATCCAGCCATAGTGATCGTATGCGTTCTCTGCTGAGTGAGCTCAGTGGTTGCTCAGCTTCAGTTTCACATCACGTGTTCAGATGTCGGTTGAGGCCCTCAAGGTGAAGCTCTCCTTCCACGTGGGCACCAGCCCTTCGGCCCAACTGCTGCAACTGATGGATGACAACGGCTCAGTGCTGGCGCCATGCATGGAGGACACGCGCAAACTGGGCTTCTACTCGCCGCATGACGGGTGAGGCAGGGCGGGGGCATGCGCATGCATGGTGCCAGTGGGGAGCGGCCTGTGTCTGGGCATGTGTAAGGGTTTGCCTCTGGGAAGCAGCACTCTTTGAGATTGGGCATGATTTCTTTGCATGCCATCAAAGTTGTGTGTGTGGATCTGCATGCACCTTTGCATCAGACCTTGAGCACACAAGAAGACATGTTCAGCCAACACACGAGGTCAAGTTCAGCACGCATGCATGCATGCCTCTGTGCAGTTTCCGGATCCATGTGATCGATCTTGACCCCCAGTCCGCCAGTGCGGGCGGGTGGCTCGAGGACACGAGTCTGGTGGACAAGTACCGCATGAGCGACGAGGAGTATAACAAGAGGGAGAACACATACAGGTGTGTGTGTGTATGTGTGTGTGTGTGTGTGTGTGCGTGTGTGTGTGTGTGTGTGTGTGTTTGTGTGTGTTTGGAGCTGCAGTGGGAACAGGTGGTCAGGGAGGATGCAGGCGTGGGCAAGGAAGCTGATTTGCTCTTGGGATGTTGATTTTTAAATAGAACAAATGATTTTTAAATAGAACAACACTGGAATTGTTGTTGTGCCATCAGCAATTCGGAAGGCTTACCAGAAGGTCTGCATCATCCCAGACTCAGAATTCGAAGCTAGCGTTGTTTTCATTCATTGGCACAGCAGGGGTACAACGTGACAGCGATGCAGCCTTTCACAAGCAGTGATATCCTCTGCCCGCCTATCCAGTGAATTCTTTCCCCTGTGCCCACTTGCTGCCGTGCGTACCCTGCCTGCACCCTCCTTAGGCGCTGGAAGGAGGGTAAGCTCAAGGAGGACCCCACTTGGACTCTGGAGAAGGAAATGGCCAAGAAGAAGGGACTGCCGCCCCCACCCACTGTGAGTGTGACCCTACAGGCACACACCTACAGGCACACACCTACAGGCACGCATACATGAATACTGGTTTAAGTGCCAACACACAGGCACGAAAATGCATACTGATCGGCCCGCACGGACTTGCGTTTCAACCTCTGGGCGGCCTTACCAGGCCTGTGCCAGGTGCTGCGTTGTCTGTTTGGCTGCTCCTGTGCACCATGCCAGGTCCAGCAAGTCTGTGTGCACATGACAGGACCTGGCTTGGCTAACGCCCCCGGCCTTTGCAATCCTCACCCTCTCCCCTTGCAGCTGCTGTCACACAATGCGTGAAGTGTGACGTCCCATACTGATGCCGCTGTTGCGTGTCGCAGAAGGAGGCGCAGACCGACCCGGACGCGTTCGCAGCGCAGGCAGCGGTGTGCGGCGAAGGAGCACGGTGCAGTGTGGAGCCGGGGGACAGGCGGGGAGAGGTCAAGTGAGTGCGGACTGTGATGGGTCAAGCCAGGGGCGGTCTAGACCAAGGCACAGCATGTGCTGCATATGCTACAACGCCAAGTGTGGGAGAATTTTCCAGATGTGGCATGGGCAGGGCACAAGCTGATGCACAGAGCAGCAAGTAAATTGCCAAGTTCACCCAGCAGCCGCGATTCATGGTAAAGCAGAGCAGGGCAGTCATCTGTGCCAGAGCATGTCATGTGACAGTTGGCGTGTGCGTGTGCGCCTCGTTTACATTGTACATCGGGAACGTTTTTGACGCTATAAGATGGAGCAGTTAAGACCCAAAAGCGCATAGCAAACAGACAGGGGTTTCAACCTCCCTGTAACAAACTTTTGCGTAGAGTCATCACCATGATGAGAAAGTCAGCCAGCCTATGCCACGCTCGAGTGGTCGAGGGGTTCATAACTTTTCAAAACCAGGCATCCACTCCAACCTCAGGAATCTCTAATGGAATGATGTCCTGCAGCGCAATCAGGATAAACGGGGCATTCCAGGATATGAAGTTCATCCTTGCGACACCACCTGTCACAGCATTTGCACATGCGGTTAGAGCATGTGACCCGGCTCACACGACTTCCATGTCTCAGAGCTTCAATGTCAAGGCTGTGTACACTCATCGCAAAGGCCGCCACAGCTCTAATCTGCTGAGGACGGTTCAAATGGGATGTAAAACCACCACCCTGGTCAGGTGGTGAACAAGTAAAGCATTTGGCGTAGGCGATACACTTCATGCCTGGCGACACATCGTTCAAAATGTCCCTTGATTGGACATCCTGTACTGCCGTGATTGGAGCCCAAACTGCTCTGTCCATTTAAATATATCAATGCACCATCACAACTCGGGTCTCTAACAAACCAAGCTGCACCACCAACTGTCTGCTGAGGGCGCATGAAGTGTTTGCAGCACACAAGAGAACGTAGCGGCCCAGCCGCCCCACCACTGCCCACTACCACAGCTAGAAATCAGCACACTAGTCCTGATAGCTTCCTTGGCCAAATCCCCATCAAGTCTAGAAACAATTTTGCTGTACCAGCCAACTGCCTGTTGGACCCAAGCATGCATGATGGGAATACGGCATCATAACCGCCGCAGTCCTGCAGAAGCATACCGCAAGTATGTGGTGCCAGCATGCGTAGGAGGGGCGGGCCAAGCCGTGATGGCATAACATGCACCGCATGACGACAGCCTGCATCCAACACAAAGGGTGTCTGTTGTGCACAGGTTCGTGGGTCGTGACGTGCCCGGCCTGCCCCTAGGCTGGTGGGTGGGAGTGGCATACGACGAGCCGCTGGGGAAGAACGACGGCAGTGTGAACGGGAAAAGGCTCTTCACGTGTGCGCCAGGGTACGGAGGATTCGTGCGGCCGGACAAATTGCAGGTGAGGGCTTGCAGGAAGGCCGGGTGTGTGTGGTGTGGCTGCACCCAGCTGGAAGGGCAGTCGAAGAGGGTATGGCACGTGTGATGCCGCAGGCATAGGAGACCTGAACTGATGCATGATTGAATTGGTGCCCTATTGAGTTGGAGCTCGTACAGATGCATGGAATGTCGATTCAGTGGAAGCGCCGCAGGCCGGTCATTCTCGTCATCATGTCAGCTCAAATTTTATGCTCTGTTCTGACGTTGCTTTGGCAATCCAAATCACATAGCTGGCGGCTGTGTGGGTTTTCCATGCGTTTGCGCTTGTTTGGGCTGCTCTGCTGCCAGAGTCAGCTCAGTGTTGGAAGGACCCTTCTGTTGCTTCACTGCAGTTGAGTGTTCTGAGTTGCTGTCAGGCGGTCCTGTGCTGCAGCGAGAAGTCTCCAGCAAGCCTTCATTTGTCCGCTGCTAGGCAGGCCCGCCTCATCCTCCCTGGTGTGTGATGTTGTGTGTCTCAGGTGGGCGACTTCCCTCCCATTGATGACCTCGGGGATGACGAGCTCGGGCCCGAGGACGAGATCTGAGGCAGCCACCGAGCACAGGCAGCGGTGATCCCGTTGCTGATGCTGTCAACCGCAGTATGAAATGCATGTGTTGGTACCAAGTCGGTGACTGCTTTAGTTGGTACTTATCTCGTAACAACCGCCAGGGCGGCAGTTTCTGCCACAAGTACGCTTTGACTGTCCTGACATCGGCATTCTTTCATTTTTGCTGAAAGGTCTTTCTCTATTCTTTATGACTTTTTCATATGCTGTGGTCATCGTTCCACGCTACCCGCGAGCTCAAGTTTAACAATTTCTGTACTTGCAAAGACGCCTGACCTGTATCCTGTGGTCACTCGGAGCGTGCAGTTGCAGCTGAGGGTATTATGGCTGCTAGAACCATGGCTCATGGGCTGGCAGTCAGGGTAGTTTGTGTGGGGCGCCAGTAGTGTGTGTGGGGCGCCAGTGACTCGCCAGCAACGCCATTGCTGACCATCAGGAAGTGGTTAAAAGCCCTTCTGGTGCTGATCACCTGGAAGTGGAAAGCAATGCCTTACTTGAGTTGGTAATGCTCTATCATCAGTCTGTTACTTATTAAAAACGGCCGGCAATGCACCAGGGCTGTCCCTCATCAGTTGGCAAACCCTTCGCTCAGCCAGTAGGCTTAAATGCGGCACTGAAAGTGAGACGAAAGCGAAATGAGAAGGAACAAGAGTGCCAACACAAAGCTCCAGTGCTCCCCAGTATTGGCATCAGCACGACAGCGTTTTCCTACTTGCTTGAAACGGGCTGAAAAGCATCGAAGGTGGGAGACTTCGAAAAGGTAAATTCGAAAAATCACACGAACTGTGATGTCACACCACAACAAGCAAACACGCAACAGTCCATACAACAACTCGACAACTACTGCAACACTTCCCACTGAAAGAACAGCACAGCCAGCGTCAGCAAATAATTGACATCTGGCAGACACGACACGACTATCAAACTAGAACATTATGCCCAAGGAGTTTATGTGTTCACTCATGATTGTCTAGGTAGAGACCAGTTTATGAGAGGTCACACTAAGGCCTTTAAATGGGCCAATGCAGAAAGGTATTCCATGCTATAAGGTAGGCGCCGGCAACGCCAAACCAAGCCTAATAGGGCTGCAATGTTCTGGCTCAGGACGCGGGCAGGTCTACCAGACAGCCTATGAGTCGCTCCACATGGCATCAAAACTGACATTGACTTGAAGCTGCCTGCAAAACCAGGCAGCCGTATTAAAAAGTAGCCGTGCCGTGCCATGTCTAGTCTGTTCCTTCCCAGTCTCGGATAGGTAAAATAACAAGTGCTGCAGGCATGTGCCTGCCCCCGTCCGTTTCCCTGGCCTGCATGCTGTCCATGACAACCTTGCGTACAGCATTTCTCGCCCCATGTACTCACACCCACATGGACAGCTCTGCCCCAGCCAAACAGTCACTATTTGAGGAAAACGACCATGCCTTTTGCTGGTTTGCCATGCTTAAGCGAGCATGCAGGGCGCGCAGCCCTGTCATCAGTACAGTCAAGTGTCGACAACCCCAGGTTTGCCCGCTAAGCGCAAAAGCCACAACGTCATTTCAGGTGATCTGATCTAGCCATACACGGCTGGATGCCCGTGACGCACTGGAGTAGTACTCTTGACCTTGGGCTTTGCACGTGCAGCAAGGTGTTGTGGCTATTTCCAAACATCTGCAGGCATCTGCAACCCCAGCCCTGTCGTCACCATGGCCTAGTGCTCTTCCACACGTACTGCTAACGTGCCTGGTGCCATGCACAGCCCGCTCTTGCTCATCCCCTTCTTCAGACCCTTGCATGCAACCCTTGCATTCTTCAGACGCTCTCATGCAGACATGTGCCGCTGGCTGAGTTTACAGCTGGAGAGGAGCGCCGTCTGACGTGGTGAAATAGCACAGGGAGAACTGACGCTTGCAGTTGGTGCACCGCATCCGTGGTTGGCCTGCTGACTTGCCACTTCCATCAGTGTTGAGCGAGATGGTGGTGTAGCTCTCTGTGCCGCATGCATGCTCGCCCAAGCTGTGCACGGCCCTGCACTTGACGCCAGTTTGGCAGATGTAACTGCCCGTCTTGCTGCTGCTGGCCCCTGCGCACATGTAGACCCGGAACGCACATGGAGCCACTGATTCACGCAGATTCACGCAGCTTGCTGCTGCTGGTTCCTGACCGTTTTTGAATGTACATGTGCACGTCTGCCTTACGATGTGTGTTGGCTTGCACAGGAATAGTCTTAGCAATTTTCTGGAGTTGTGCTTCTCTCCGCTCTTTAATATATATGTGTGACTCTGCCTTAAGACCTGTGCTGGCTTCCCGACAGGTGCTGCCGGGCGTTGCCGTGCTCACCGTCCCTCACAGCACACCGCGCCTACCACACTACTCACCGCCATCCGCCTTGAGCTGAGAGGTGGTCTTGTTCTCTTGGCCAGGCTTCAACTTCATCTTTTGGCGCCGCTCCTCCTAGTCGTAGTTGACAGCGCCTGTGCAGTCAGCAACAAGACGAAAAGGGTAGTTAGATGCACATGTACTGCACACGAAGGTACAACAGAGACATCACAGCTTAGGCTTAAACCTCAAAAAGCAAGACACTGTGCTACTGCCTGCATGGATGTAATCCAACCAACCAACCAACACACACACTTACAACCCCTGGCCTTGCTCACCTGCAACTGCCTTGTCGTCCTGCAGCTCCAGGGCAGTCTTGCCCTTCTTGGTCCTGGCCTCGGGGTCAGTGCTAGACAGCAATATTCAGACAAACTGTCCGAGAACTGTCCTATTCACACAAACTGTCCGAGAATTGGCAAACTTCTTTTTTTGTTGGAATGTCTGAAGTAAGCAAAGCACCTCCTTTGCATGCTTCTGCCACATAACACTCAACTTAAGCCACACAACCGCAAGTACAACCAAACTTTCAAAAGGCTCATAACTCTGCCGAGTTCTGCAACTGGCAAACCAAGGTTGAGAATTCCGTAAGCATCGCACACGTGTCCGTGCCCCTGCAACAATGATACGTCAATGGCACCTCCATCGCCCCTGGGTACTAGATACCATCAAAACAGCACATCACAGGCCTGGGGGGCATGCGCCATTGTCAGCCAGTCGGTCCAATTCAGTCCCTCTTGTCCGTGTAATAAGTCCAAGCCCCACATAAAGTACAAGTACATTTGCTGCAAGTCCAACCCGGATTGGGCCTGTAATGCGAACCTAAGAGAGCATGTGTGCCTTAATAATCGTTATTAAGTTTGGCGCCGGCAACGCCCGCAACCCTGCACTACTGAGGCATTTATGCAAATCTCATATAAGCAGCAAAAATGAGCCCGTTGTGCCTGCAGCAGCTGAGCTGTAAAACTTGGCCATGCAGGCAATTCAGCACTTAAGCAATACCATTGCAGCACATGATTGGCATTAAGGTGTACAGTTTGAACCAACCTCTAGGAAGGAGCCCACTTGGATGCGACTCCGGGAACGCGCGCACCAGGCACATGCACAACAGCTGTGTCCTGCTTGACTAAAACAGCAAGCCTCGTTGTTGTGAGCTCCTGTGGCATCACTTGCACATGTGCCTCAGGCGGCCACGTCACCGTGCCCGTCATGCGTCACTGTCATGTGCAAACGTTTTCTTCCTCACAGTGCGCCCTGCACCATAGCATGCCAGCATGGCCAGTAAAGGCCTAGAAAAGCACGTGTTGCAGGTGACATACTCGATGGGCAGCAACGGCTATCTCATTATGAAGGCGCAGGAGCAGGTAACGCGTCTTAAGTATGAGCCCATCCGTATCACTTGCTGTTGGCATTTCCAATATTTGTGTTGAGATGGCAGCACGTAGCGACCTCTCAGTACTAGCTCAACATGAGTCTAATCACTTGCAACACTCAACAGGGCTGCTACGGCACTCCACACAGTCAAGGCGGAGATGCCAGACGCCGCACAAGGTTTGCTGGTCGCGATGCAAGACATCAAGCCGTGTGTGCAAGACCTGATGCAAAGCAAAGTCTGACAATTGGATGGAGCATGCGTGCATTCCCATGTGCGGCTGTCAAGCCTTAGAAATCATGGATTGTGCGGCTAGTAGCTAGCAAGGTGTTCAATCTGCTGCAAGGCATTAGGACATCAAGTGTTGCAGCATGTTGAAGGGGCAAACTCCACCCTGCTGAGGCGGTATCTGCAGCGGTTGCGCACTCTGCACATCCACCAACGGGTGGGCAATTCAGGTGGGCCGTGGCGTCTGATATATTGCTGTGGTGGCGTTCACGTGGGCTGGTAGATGCAGCCGTGGGCCGTGGTGGCAGGGCTGTGTGGCCGTGGTGGTGTGGGGCAGCACCATCTCTGAGCGCAGGCGCTGCGAGACGCGAGGCAGGGTGCACCCTGCGGAGCTGCACCGCTTGACCCCCTGCCGCTCACCGCCGCTGTCCTGCGCCTCGCCACCGCCTATTGACCCCGGCACGGCCCCGCTGCCCATCCTGCCCGATCCAGACGCGGCCGTGAATATGTCCAGCCTGCCTGTCTCACACGCCACCGAGGTAAGCGGCCCGCTCTGCCCTGCAGACGGCGTTGCCACTGATTGATCGCTGCTCAAGCCCAGATGCAGCTGGGCCCGCAGCTGGCTGCCATCCAGGAAACAGAGCATGCCGGGCGAGATAGGGTCGCTTGGCGCAGCCTGGCCATGGGAGCTGGGCAGAGCAGAGTACAGCACCGTGTTTCCGCTGTTGAAGTGATTTGATATGCCGGCTGCAGGGGCACATGTCTGGGCTGATGGACCCAGGCAGTATTGAGGGCCCAGTGAACCGTGCATGGCATCTGGTGCAATGCGTAACTGTGGCACAGCGCAGGGCATCCACTGGCCGTGCCCTTGCATCCATTCACCGGGAGCAGGGGTGATGTCGCTGTCAGCAACAGGCTCCACTGAAACGGCAAAAAGTGTGGAACCGGTCTCCAACTGAGCTTGAGCAAAGCCCTGCGCCCACTGCCTGGCCTGGGGACGTAAGCCATCTGGACAGCTGAGCATGGGCGTACACTGCTGCATGTGTGTTGCAAGGGTTGATGTGACGGCTGCCACCTGAGACGGCCATGTTCCGCTTGTGGTGAAGGCAGTGACGAGAGTTGATTCAGCTGCATAGCCTGAAGAACGCAAGAGCATTGAATTTGAGCGCGTGAATTGCATTACTGGCCCCTGGTGTTGCTGGCCAGGAGTTTCACATGGCCCGGCTGCTTGTTGCAGCTGGCCCAGGGTCATGGCACGCAGCATGCCTGCGCTGTCAGGAGTGAGCCGAGCATCGCCAGGCCAGATGTCCATATGCCCTGATGCGCCACTGTTTTGCACAGTGGCCCCTTGCGCGCTATCTCTGCCCTGTGCAGGCGCCTGCCCATCAGTTTGGACGGACCCAGACACCTTGCGTACCAGATGTGCAAGCTGTGAAGGGATGCCCTGGTGTGCCTGCCCTGGCCTTTGCCTGGGCACACGTGTCTGCAGCACAGCCATTGCCGGTGAAGGGCTGGCAAGGCCTTCCATTGTGACGCTGGAGCTGTCAAAGTGGGATGGCCCGGCTGACGGCATACCGCTGCCGGACCCGTTAAGCGCCGCGAATGCTGTGGGCTCAGACCAGCCTTGAGTGTGCAGGTGGCGCCACTGCACCTGACGCACATGCACCGACGCATCGTCAGCTGGCTGCCCGGATGCCACTTCTTGAAATGGACATGAAAACCCCTCATCACGAAATGTTATATTGCTCAACCCTTGTGGCACCGCTTCTTGCATGGGCAGCAGGGCTGCTGGATTGTCGGGCGGCAGCTCGTTGTACCGATGAGGGGCAGGCTGCAGGAACTGCCAACTTGCGTTTGGACCGGATGGCAACGGCGGCAACCCGTGCCAGTGAGCTGATGGGACCAATTGGAAGGCGCTATGGACAGGATGGACGCCCCCTGCATGTCAAGAGTGTTGGCACATGGCCGAAAGACTCAATTGGCAGCACATGACACAATCCTGGTGGACGCTTATTGATCTTACGTGTTTTTGCATACTGGGCAGCATGAGTTATGCGTTTGCGGCACAATCGCTATGATGGTTACAATGTGCTGGTGTCATGTGCTGGTGTCAGGTACTGACAGTGAGAGCCTGTGAAGCAAGAATTATTCAAAAACAATCTTTCTCTCATGGTCTTGACGTACTAATCACTACATGGCAATTGTAATACGCTTGTAATCATCGGACCCAAGCCAGGATATGATTTATCATAGCTCAGTGACTTGTCATGACTCGGTCGGCAGAATTGGTTACATCAGCCTGGCTGGAAGGGCATGCTGAAACACGCACAGATGAACAAGCGGGTGGGTAGCAGCAAGCATGGTCACTCTTTGTCCGTGTACTCAGTCCAAAGCACCACCAGAAGTGCAAGTACACTGCTGCAAGCCCGACTTGGATTGGGCCTGTAATGCAAACCCTGCACTACTGAGGCATCTGGTTTGAGAGATGGATTGTAGTGGCTGCCTGTCCACAATATGAAACATAATGCAGAACATGCATGGGAATGCAGATTGCACTGGCAATGCAGGGCTGAACTCACCCATTCTGGTGAGGCCTGCTTGACTGACGCGTGCAGGGCGCGTCGCCTGCCAGCCACTGCCAGGCATGTGCTGCTCCTGGGAGCCGCCCAGCAGAGTGTATGAAGGCTGCCACTGTACAGCCCCCTGCTGGTGCATGGCTGCATGAGGTGCTTGCCCAGCTGCCCAATCACCCAGGCCCATTGGCTGTGTAGGCACTATGCTGCCCAGCGCCTGGCTGGCAGGTATGACATGCCAGGACTGTTCTGGAACCACAGCGGGCAATGCTCTGGGCTCATTCCGGTTGACGAGTTGAGTTGCAGAGCCCTCACCATGCTGTGAGCTCAGATGACAATGCCCTGGAGGTCCCCAAGCACCCAGATTCACCTCAGTCTGTTCCTGAGAACTGCCGCTCCATGGCAGTCGTTCGCTGCTATCGTTGGCAAACACGGCAGTAGGCTGTTTGCCGGCTGGGCCAACACCCACTTGGGTAGGGCTGGCGAGACCCATTTCCCAGTCAGTGCCTGCAACTCCCTGCAGTGCTTGTTGTGCCGGCGGGTTCCTGGCATGTGGCAACAGACTGGGGTCCTGTGCATCAGGAACTGGCATCACACCCTGCCAGTGTGTGGGTGGGTGTGTTGCGAGCCTGTTTGCAGGTGCCGGTGTCCTGGTGCCCGCCAGCTCCTGAAACGTGCTGAACTGTACTGGCACCGGTGTGCCAACTATCTTGGGCACATCCATGATAAAGGCATGTGCTTTGCCGTGCGATGGGACGGGCCCGGCGTTGGGCCAAGGCAGCTCCAAAGCCGCCAGCGAGCTGCCAGGCCTGCAGTCCTTCGTACTGTTTGCGTAGAAGCCTGCTTTGGGTAATGCGTGTGTTGGCACGCATGTGCCATCCGCCTGGTTAGCAACCCCAACCATGCGCTGTCCGGAGAGTTCGATGTAATCATGTGGAGGTGCAGACGTGGCCTCGCTGGGGTCATTGTGGTGCCGATCATCCCAAGTTGCAGGTATGGATGGTGGAGGCAATGAGGCAGGTGCGCCAGGTTCTTCAACCGGTCCAGGAGAACGCGAGACATGGGAGGACGCTGCCAAGGCAACCTGCACATGCGAATGTGTGTCATCAACTTTGGAGCGTAGCATCAACAGCTGGCGGCAGTGCACATGCTCGTTTACATGGCGCAGCTGGCATCCTGGCCTTAGCCTCCTCCCTCGATGCTGCACAAGACTGCCAGGTCATCGAGTACAATCAACGGGAACATGCAGTGAACGCTAGTTTGCAAGGTTTTGACCGTACCTGCCCCGATTCTGCATGCGTGTCAACTCTGCGTTGCGGCGCCCTGCCTTCATCCTGACGACTGTCTTGGTTACTACGCAATGGCCTGCGTGCATCCATGGCCGGCATGGCCATTTGGGTGAAACGAGCTCAAACGATGGCCTGCGACTAAGACAAAGCTGATGCTCGTGTAGCAAGCACTCGTTCACCTGACTGCTCCTCTCACTCGGGCCTCGCTTTCCAGCTGTTCGCGCAAGGCTGCAGCCGCAGCAGTGCAGCGCGCGCAATAGTCTTCCTGCGTGTGTGATAATACAATCACCACAGACAAGGCATTTGGTCGACAGTGTGTCAGTAAGGTGAAAGAAAGGTGTGCTTTTGACCTTACCGCGTCGCTGGCGTCTTTGAAACATTGCTCCTCAAACCGCCGCACATAATCTTGTATAGATTGGGCTCCGTATGATGAGTTCGCGCCTGGGGTGCGTTCCCAGAGTTCAGAGGTCCTACAGCAATCGACGTGATTTGAGTTGAGAATGCACTGTAGCAATAATGTGGCTTCATCCAATGTGGCTGCTTTGACTTACAATTGAAACAATACTTTGTCTCGGACGTCCCGGCCAACTTGATACATTCATCCAGCCAGAGTCTAGAGTCCAGCCATTCCAACGCATCTGGCCAGCCACTGGTGCGAACTGCCAGCCCAGCAACCAAAGCTGTGCCCAGCCGGAGGCATGGCTGGGCAAGGCACGGCCGTTTTTTATGGCCGTTTTCTTATAACCCTGGCTCACGCAACAACCCACTACATCCACCTGTTCATTGGCCTTGACGCCCCTTCCTCTCGTTGTTGGGCAGGGTCCCGCTTCATGTGACCTGGTTCGTGTGCCCCAATTCAGTCTGACAGATCATGACAGACGATTGAAGAGTTCTTTACACGGGCCGATGTGCCAAAGACAGTTATAAAGCCAATGTAAAGTGGGTTCAATAACACTCGGAACGTTATCTCCAGAAGGACAGTTGTGTCATGCCATGACCATGGAGAACTGAAGCCTTCCCTCGCCCCGCCAAACTTGTTTTCAATAGACATGCATACGCAAACACGCAGATTGAACAGCTTGAATGTTGGGGTGTCATCTTGCGAGCACGCCAGGCACAAACTTTGCCAACACCCCTGCAATGGAGCAGGGCGCGGACATGCGAGCCACCCGTCCCACGCTTGCACTGCTGTGCTATGCCACTCAACCGCCAGGCAGTGCCACACCTGAAGACAATGACCTTGTCTTTGCGCTCTCTCTCGTGTCAGTTGAGACTCGGTCGAGGTTGAGTATTTCCTGGCCATCTCAGCGCACAAGTTCCGAAGGGTTTGCGTGTCACCTGCGAACTGTTGAGGGTTGAGATCACATCAGTCCTCAGTCCTGGTGTCAGAAAAGCCTACATGCAAGGGTTGAGATTTTTGTGGTGGAAAGTACTTGTATGCTGGGATTGAGGCAAGATGATACACCAGGTTTGCACGAGAGAATGAAAAAAAAGAAGTTTTGGGACTGGCACCGTGATGAGGCTGTCAGTTGTCTGTGGAACTAAGTTTTTTCAGGAGTGTGTCCATACCAGGAGGAGAGCAAAATATTATTCCCAGACCCTATCAGGACTTTTTGCCTGAGGGGGTCCCAGCCACCCACCCACCCCTAAACTCCCAACTATAAGTCGGTTACAAATTCTGACCATGCCATTCTGCTCCATTTCATGCAAGCTTTCCAACAAAAAGGCTAACTACCAAAATGATCCAATATAAAGCAAGGCTCGTTCTGCATACCTCAGCTACAAGTATGTAATTCTTGTATGCAAGAAGAGTTGCAGTGACAAGGCCAATCGACAGTGTGACAATAGAGGTGATAGACTGACAGATTGGGTCAACCCAAACACGGCCTTTAAAGGCTCAGGAAGCAGTGTGTAACCATCTGAGGCCATGTCATCTAGACTCCATTGCCAATAATTTGTGGTCCTTACCCAGGTCATTTGGAGTCTCTGACCTTCAGACCCACTAGGCCGGTCACCCGCGGATGGCGGACGGTCGGTTTCTTCGGTTACTGCCCGGAGTACCCATACTTTTGGTTTTTGAGTACGCCATTGTGTAGCTCTTGCCGAGCCCGTCACGATGGCATGATTACAGCCTCAATCAGACA
>QAXH01000406.1:0-10524 GCA_004335635.1 Chloromonas sp. AAM2 | reverse complement strand
ATTTTTGGTGACACTGACGGTGCGTTCAGATGTTCATGCGTGTTCAGAGATGATGCACACTGACACTGACGGTGCGTTCAGATGTTCATGCGTGTTCAGAGATGATGCACACTGACACTGACAAGGAAGGCAGAGCACAGATCCAGTCTATTCACACTATGACTTTCAAGGCGCCAGCTGCTTAAGACGATGGACTTGCACATGATTCAACTAGGCCAGAACTTCTCAGCTGATACCTTCTCCTCAGGTGATCTCCTCAGGTGTTACCTCCGGAAATGCCAGAAATACCAAGAAATACCAACTCCAAAGAGTTGCTGTTCCAGAGCACGGCACAACAAGCCACTGGTTAGCCACTGCTGTACAAAGCGTATTTGCTGTAATTGCCGTGGTCCAAATCACTGAGGACAGATGGTGCCACTGGTTTGGTTCTGAGCTTCTGGCTAGGCTATGGTGCTTGTAGTGCAGTAAGGGCCACTGCTTGCATAAACTAAAATCTGTAAACGGGATCAGCGATAACTTGATCGGACTCTCACTGCTGCCACACTGATTCCAGTGGCGTGTCTGGACATTGTTCCAGAACTGGCAGACATTTTTTTTTTGCAGAATATGCAGAATACCAGAAAGTTTGCTTCAGACTGTTTTCTCTATTTAACTAGCTCCGCATACCGTGGCAGATATGAATGAGTGTGGAGGCTCTGGATTTCGCGTGTTGGCCCTACCCGACCAGTGACAGTTTTGGGTGGTATGTGTGACCAGGTGTGTCAGTCCTTCCATCTCACCCAGGGAGACCAACAAACTTTCCTCGCAGTCATCACTGATAAAGCGTCATGTGCGCTCCCATAGCCCATCAGGCCTGACTCCAGGCTAAGCGATCATGCCATGGCAAACCCTAGTCCAGGCCTTGACGCACAGCGCATTGCGGACGAGCCCCAGCTCAAGTATGAGCCGCTCACAGGGGACGTGCCGACCATTCTGCAGCACGAGAATGTCACGTGCCTTTGCTTGTCGGACAAGATTCTCGCCATCGGCACTGACGCAGGAGTGATCCATGTGTTGGACTACTCGGGCAACCAGGTGGGCAGCAGCCACATGATGGCAGCCACAGTGGCAACTGCTGCAATCCTGATTAATTCAGTGTTATCCATGTGTTGGTCTAATGGGACAACGTGAGGTTACTGATGAGGTTACTGGACGTCCAGCCACACACAGATCACTCAGATGAAGTGGTAGAGAGGGTGTACACGGGCCGATGTGCCAAAGACAATCATAAAGCCAATGTAAAGTGGGCTTCATACCAATTGGAACGATATGGGGGTCAGGATGGTGCAACAAAGCCTCTGGGAGCAATGCCAGAGGGGCAAAATGGGTCACTTAACAAGAATTGCACGTCAGGTTCGAAATTCTTGTGCCAGGCTGCTGTAAACCATTTAAAGACTGCTGTTGGGGCGTGACGAGGGGCAGGTCGCAGAAGCTGCACTAGTGTGCTTGTGCGTAACCTTGGAGCTGGCGCGATGGTTGCAAGGCAATGACAGGAAAACACTATGATGGCTTCTAGCTGAGGGAATGCAGGGAGGAGAGGTTGAGCAGGGGTTGCCCTCCTGTCCAGCTGCCAGGCCTGCATGCGGCCGTAGGTCAAGAGGCTTCAGCATCACCGCACACCAGTCAGTGACCTGAGCTTTGACGCGGCTGGCGAGCACGTGGGCAGCTGCAGCTCCCGCGACAGCTGTGTGGTCATTACCAGCCTGTACACAGATGCAAGCGTCAAGCAGGACTACGGCCAGCCAGTGCAGGTGTGTGTTCTGCTTTGTGCTAACTCACGAGGTGAATGCAGGTGTGGGTGGGTGTCGTTTTACATCGGGGACACTTTTTCACGCTAAATGATGGAGCGCTCAGTGTGTGGGGTGAAGTATCAGGAAAGTTCTTGGCAGGATGTGAATCGCATAGAATGTTCAAGGTACACTACCTGGGGATGTCAAGAATGTGTCACAGTCCATGACAGGGATGGGACAGGTGCATTTGTTAGGCAAACTGCTGGGTGAGTTGTTCTCGGGCACCAGTGTCGCTGCCTCTCCAAAGGGTATGGTGGCGTCGCTGAACAGAACGTTCAGTGTGTTGCAAAAAGACCGTCGTATTTTCGCACGATTACTCTTGTTGTTCTTGTGGTGGTGTAGTAAGTGTGTAGAGGGTGTGCCCACCAGAACTGTGTAACTTGCAGTTTGGCAGGTCTCAACTGAGTGCCTCGTCTGCTCTCTGCGCAACATACCGTTTGCCATGTGCTCGGCTGCCGTGTGTGTCCCCAGGCCCTTGCGCTCGACCCCAGGTATGCGTCTAGGAAGAGCAAGGAGGTGGCAGTGGTGCTGGGGCAGGCGGGCACCGTGCAGCTGAGCTCACAGGTGCGGCCGACTCAGACACACTGGGGCGAAAGATGTGCCGTGTGAAGGCCCTGGGGTGCAGCTTCGCTGCCTCGAGCATGGCCTGTCAAATCGTGCAGCCCGCAGCCAGACAGGTTCATCATCGGCATTTGATAAGGCCCTGGACACAACTCAACCACGCGATGCTTTCCCCACGTGCACTTATTTGCCAGGACTGACCACCCACTACATCTTCCCTTTGTAATCATGTGCAAGTCACTTGATCACACTGCATGTCAGCTCGTGGTTACAGGTCCCTGCAAGTTCCGGGGCTGAGCACCGCTTTCCCCACACATGTTCAGTCTCTTGACCAGTGCTGATGTGTGTGTTATGTGTGGCTCAGGGCTGGCTGGGGCGCAGCGACACAGTGCTGAGCAAGGCGCCGGGCACACAGCTGGTGCGCTGGTGGGGCCCGCTCATAGCCTGGATAACGGGAGGCGCAGTCATGGTAAGGAAAGCGGCGGGCGGGGGCACAAGGTAGTAAGACAGACGTGTGTGCATGTGTGTGCCTGGGTAGGTCTGGCCAGCGTAGGGTCAGGCAGGCCCATGTATCAACGTGGTTTGATACCCAAGCATGGCCCTCGCAATCCCTGCTATACATGGCTGCTGTGTGTGGTTTCTATGCTCTTGCAATCCTTGCTATGCGTGGCTGCTGTGTCCAGGTTTACTCCACGGCCCAGCACCACCTGGTGCGCACGCTAACCCGCCCCTCGCGTGGCGGTGCGGCTGCATACAGCCAGGCATCGCTGCTGTGGGGACAGAACGGCTGGCTGTACGCTAGCTGGCCGGACTGTGTGAAGGTGGGCGTGAGGGACTGCTTGGGTGAAGCTGCACGGCAAGGAAGATAGATTCTATCCTGACAACTGACGCTGCAATTGGTAAACGGTGTCTGCATGCCTGGATGGGCGCATGCACGCCGCTCCACAAACATGGCGTGCTCTGTGACTAGCAATGTCCGTGTGCAAACAAGCCCTCGACTGGCTAGTGAAATGTCTCGTCCGCATACGCAAATGCGAATGTGTCACTGCTTCCTGACAGCACCCGTTTGTCACAGTGCAGAGAGTGAGTACGATGGGTACCTGAAAGATAGGCAAACAGGTAAGACTGCCCGCCGGCTGCCCATGCATGAGTGTTATCGTGCGCAGGTGGCCCGCACGTATGTGGTTGAGAACAACATAGGCGGCAGCCAGCTGCAAGTGGAGGTGGTGGCGGAGTGGACACCGCGCGATCTAGTGCTGGTGAGAGGGGTCTGCAGGGCTTGAAGGCCCACAAGGCAGGGGCAACCAGGGTTGTGGAGGGTGGTAGCGATGCAGGCACTAGCACTTGATGTTGTGAGGTAAATCTTGAGGGGTGTAGCTTGTGCATGTGAAACCTTCAGAGGCTTAGAAGGGCAAGCATGGCCTGCGACCAGGGAAGCACTACTAAGGGAAGACTTGCACAAGGGTTGCACCGCATGGCCTTGCCCAGAGGAGTCTGGGAGGCCGCATGTTGGTGAGCACTACCAGCAGGCTTGGTGAGCACTACCAGCAGGCATGGGGCCGCTAAGCTGTTGGAGGCAGCATGACTGCTCGACAGCTGCATGCTAACAATGACAGCGTCCTTAGCCAAGCGTGTGCAGCGCAACTTTTCAGAAACTAGGTCATCAATGCTGCATTGGCAGCTACATTTCCAGCCACGGACGTCACAACACCCTTTTTGAGCTGTCAGAAGTGCTCTGGTCTGTCAGCTGGCATGCAGAGGCCTTTGTCTAATCATGCGGCTGTACCGAGGCATTGTCTGATTTCGTTGCTTGCAATTCGGGAAAGTCGTTTGAGCATCCACAGGACACCGTGCCATGTGATCGCACGTGTCATGTGATCGCACGTGTGTGCACCTGCACAGGGCCTGTCCCCATTTGGCAAGGACCTGGCGATGCTCACGTTCACGGCTGGCTGGGTGCCACAGATCCAGCCAACCATTCCTGGACCAGCGGGCCAGCAGCAGGAGCAGCAGCAGCAGCAACAGCAGCAAGCAGCGGAGGCTCAGGGGGCGGTCAGGCCGCCCACCCCACCAACACCGGCAGGACTGCAGGTGCGACACACGTTGGGGCAAGGCAGGACATGGTGCAGGGCAAAACATGAATGGCAACATGACATGAGCAGCTCACAAGGGAGGCGTGTGGCAATGAATCTCATGAAGAGCTTCATGGGCGGTCCAGGCACGAACTGTTATTAGATTGACAAATGCAATTCAACGTGTAACCATTTCATGTACAGCGTGCTTATCTGTACTGCAAGGCTTTATAGTTGTAAACAAGGCTTTATTGTTTTTAACTTCGTCGTGTTCTCACTGCCTTGCATTTCAATGCGTACTGCAAGGCTTCAATGGTCGTAAAGATTTGTCGTAGTCTCGCTGCCTCAACTGCAGCTGCGCATCATGAGCATCCAGGGCACAGAGCTGGCCTGTGATGATCTCAACGTCGGGCCGCTGCCCACCCTGCTGCCGGGCGGCGCCACCCGCCCCTACACCCTCGTGCCGTCACTGCCCGCCACATCCTCCGCAGTCACCGCCTCCAAGCGCCTGCGCCAGCGTCCTCCCACACCCGCCTACCAATCCACCTTCAACCCCCTGGCAGCTCTGGGCCTAGACGCATCCCTGGCCATCCCATCACCACTGACCCCTGCTCCCTCCACTCTCCAAAGCCCTACCGCAGTGCATGCCCCATCAGCACAAGGTGCGGCTGCATTACCGGCACAGCAGCGTGCTTCTTCAGCACACACCCTTGCCACACAGCAGGCACGTGCAGCCGCCATCGCTGCCGCCGCTGCCGAGCAACAAGGGCCTGATGACCAGACACCCACCTCACCATCCAAACGCAAGACAAAAACCTCTACCTCGCCTCCTGCCAAGTCCAGCCCAACGTCCCCCACAAGACGCACACCAACTGCTCCCGGCACCGCTACCACTGCCACGCCAGCACCTGCTGCACCTGACTCAGTAAATACCGCTGAGGCTATTGCATCCCCCAGCGGTTCAATCCCAGCAGAGCCTGCTGCAATGTCTCCAGAGAGTGCCAGCCCCAGCGCTGCCCCAGCCACACCTGCCACAGCCACGCCTGTCGAGGGCGCTAGCCCCAGCGGCCCGGCCTCGTCAGCTCCACAAGGCGGTTTAAGGCTCGCCCGCACCTCCGCCGGCCCCATGTCCACCTCCGGCCACCCCAGCCCCGCCCCCAGTGTGGCTCCCAGTGTGATGCTGGACCCCCTGGACCAGTACCCGGTCTACGAGGCAGATGCAGAGTTTATGTACTTCGTGACCACGCCACAGGTGGGCGGCTGCGGCTGCACCGCGCATGAATCTGCCGCATGAATCGCCACGTGGTGGCTGTATTGCACCTAAGCTTGCTGGGTGTGGAGGCTGTTTTCAGCATAGTGGTGGCCTTGGTGTGTTTGCCTGTCTTCCTGCTTGCTGCGGTCACATGTCGTACATTCAGTCTGTGCACAAAACGTTTCTCATCGACCGACTCACCCAAGCCGTGGCCAAGCAAGACATGCGTCTTCTGGTCAGATGCATGGGCAATATGCACAACCCTGATGTTTGCGACACTGTCTTCCTGCTTACTGTGGTCACATACTCTGCATGCACGTGCGTTCAGCCTGTGAACAGAATGTTTTCCACTAACCAACCCACTCACCCACGTGCATCCATGGCCACTCTGCTGTCCCTGTTCCGCAGGCTGTGCTGGTGGGGCGCACGCGCGACCTCAGCGACCACAGCCAGTGGCTGCTCAGCCAGGGCAGCTTCGAGGCAGCGCTGGAACTGCAGGAGAAACGGCCAAGGGAGATTAGGCCCGAGGTGCAGGAGGAGGTGGTTCAAGGTAGGCAACCGAGTCTGCATTGTGGTAGAATGTGTGTATGACCTTCACACCATTCAACACACCCACATGCCGCACTTATGTGGTAGATTTGATGAACGGTCTTAATGTAGCGCACCCACGCGCAGCTAGCCCTGGTATTCATGGCATGTGTTCAGTATGGTTCTTAGACCCCTCGGCGCCTACTCTGAGGAGTCATTTTCTATCCTGTTGCGCTACTCACAGTCGATCAGTGTGGCAGTATAAACGTTGCAAGTGGTTTCAAAACTGTCCTTATTCGAACACTCGTCCATGTGATTTCCAAGCACTCAGGACACTGCAGGGGTTTGGACTCATGTTCTGTACGCCTAGTCAATGGCGTGTCGGCTGCTGCTAAGCAGCTATTCGCTTGGTCTTGCGGTACCGTGGGTTAAACTATGATAAGCCATGTGGTGATGATGGAGATGATTGGTGTCTGTGCCTGTTGTTGCCCGCAGGTTACATCGGTCACTTGTTGGGCCGCTCCTTGTGGGACGAGGCGGCGCAGCTCAGCCGCCGCCTGCTGCGGGAGGACGCGCAGATGTGGGAGCGATGGGCGTACATGTTTGCACAGGCAAGGCAGCTGCCCAAGTTGGCTAAAGTGCTGCCAACAGGCAAGTGCTGTGGGCAGGGGGCGCGGAGTGCCTGCATGTCCATGTGCGCACGAACTGCCCACATGCGTGTACGACCGTGGCCCACGCTAAATTTGATTTGCATATGTTTGAAAACGGCCCAGATCAAACTGGCGAAAGTCTGCATAAGCAGGCCAGGCAGGTTATACCATTCATACCTCACACCCTGAGGTGCATGGAAGGGCAGGTCAGGCGTGCACCAACAGCTACATCCACCATGCAAGTACTGTGCATCATGCAGCAAGCTGCACAACATACATGCACAAGAATGTTCAGGATCGTTGCCCCTGTACGTGACACGTTGTGCACGTGTGTTTGCAGACTCTCCCCGGTTGCGGTCACAGGTGTATGACATGGTGCTGACCTCACTCCTGGCACACCACAGCGATCACGCGACAGCTCTGGAGCTGGTAAGGCTTAGCTCCGCAGGCCTTAGACCGCGGCCTGAATCATTCCTGGCTATGCGTTCAGCTTGCATATGGTTTGCTACAGTGTGGTCACCTGCTGCATCCTCTTCTGGCTTCAATGTAATCTAGTATAAGAAAGGCTTTCCGGCCGCGTTAGTCGACTTGTGAAACTTGGCCTTGGGTTTGTGCTCCTCAGGTGCACAGCGGGGTTGCTTGCTGGTTGCTTGCATGAAACTCAATTGATTGCGGTGCACCGTACCAATGCAGCTGACTACATCAGTGTTGTGCATCTGCCATTGCTCTGCTTGTGCCCTGCTGATCAGTAGCCTTGTCCTGTGTTCCTGTCGTTGGCTCTGCAGGCCAAGCGTTGGCCCGCCGGTTGCTACAGCGCCCCTGGTCTCGTGGATGCGGTGGTGGGGCGCATGAAGCGGGGCGGGGTGGGCGCTGACACGCACGAGCTGTGGCTGCTGCTGGCGCACCTGTACGAGGGACAGGTAAGGGACAGGCTGCACCAACCACCTCATCAGAATTCCATTCCAACATCGTGCTGTTGTATGCAATCCGGCGCTTTCGTTATGACGTTACACCATCTTAGCCTGTATCAGCGTGTCACGCGATTTGCTGCAATGCTGAGTTCAGCTTGCTGCTTGTAAAAAACCAGCCCACAGTCCGACCATGCTACTAAACAAGAGTCGAGCTCTTCCTGCGCGCGACCCTGTGCGTGTCCAGGGCCGTCCCGACCTAGCCCTGACGATCCTCCTCCAGCAGAAGGATCCCGCCGCCTTCACCTTCATCGCCTCGCACCACGAGGGGCTGCTGGCGGGGCTCAGCGGGCGGCGCCTCACGCAGCTGGTGGGCCTCGACCCCCCCCGCGCCCTCAGGCTGCTGGTCAGACACGCGGATGTGGTGCCGCCCGCTAGCGTGGTGCCCGGCCTGCAGGTGCGGCCGCCGCTGTAGGTGGCACGAGCACGGGTGTATACGTGTTGTGTACCGTGGTTTTGCTGCAAGTTGCCGCAGCAATGCACGTCGCTGCCATGGGCACGTGCATGTGTGTGTGCTGGATGGCCTGGAAGCTCATGGGCATAGGCCCGCTAGTGTGTGACCCACCAGCAGTGCATGGCGCTATCATTGTGGGTGGGTGTACTTGTTGTCAACAGAATGTCGAAAATTCGTCTTCTGATCCAGTGCAAAGGTCAACACGTGTGCCCTAGGGGGCGCAGAGGTGCTGGGTGTCATGCAGGCATTTACCAGGGCGTGGGCATCTGAAGAGGGCTGGGCCGAGTCTTGGACCAGAATGTGGCCAGTTGGCTGCCACTACCTATCCCTTGCTTATTGTTACGCTTGCCAGAGACAGCTCTCACAGGCTCACACCACACTTCACACATCACACCTTGCCACCCCTTCAGGAGGCCATGTCAGACGCTGCGGATGCGGGTGAGCGCGACCGGTGGCGGCGGGTGCTGTGGAGCTACCTGGCAGCCGTGCACGACGCTGACGCAGCAGCGGCTCAGCAGTATGACGAACTACAGGTCAGAGCACGCAACGCAACGTGCGGCAGCAAAGATAACGTTACGGGATAGCAGGCCTAAAAGAGCACAAGTGATTGTGTGTAGTGTATGATATCACCTCTCAAGTTCCTGTAGACTTGGTCACACCACGTGTGAAAAGTACCGTGCCTGAAGAGCTCATACAACACTGTGTGCCGCGGGGTTATGTCCTGCTGACCTGGCCACACTGGCCAATCCTAGCATGAGGCCCGGCTCCCAGCAGTCCTCTCACACGGTCTTGTGTGTCCCTCCCCAGGTGTCCCTTACCGCTGACTACGCGCCGGGTAAGCTGCTGGAGCTGCTGAGCAGCAGCAGTGCGGTGCCCCTGGAGGCGGCCCTGGCCATATGCGAGGACAAGGGACTGGTGGCGGAACAGGTGGGCCAGGAGGAGGTTTGAATGCGGGACTTGGCGAGAAGCAAGCCTTGTTACCAGACTCAACCGCGCCTGGACTGTGGAACTCGCCTGGTTGTTGACCTGGTCTTGTCGTCTCTTGGTCTGCCTGCCTTGCTATCTGTCTGTCTGCCTATCTGCCCGCCTGCTTGTTAGTCTATCTGTATGCCTACCCTCCTGCATTACTCTTGAATCTGGTGTTATAGTGCTTGTGGCATGGTGTTCAAGCTGCCCGCCTGCCTGCAGGTGTTCATCCTGGGTCGCATGGGCAACTCCCTGAGGGCCCTGCACCTCATCATCGACCGGCTGGCCGACATCCCGCAGGCAATAGAGTTCGTGCAGGGGCAGGGGGACGAGGAGCTGTGGGAACAGCTGATTAATTGGGCGCTGTCAAGCCCTGAGACAACAGGTAACAAGCCTCAGACGGGGCCAACGACTGGGTTGGCTCTTCTGCCTCTCAATGCATCCGTTATGCAGTTATTATTGATTTGTGCGCGTGTGTGCCCCACTGGCTGCAATACTGTTTTGGGACCCACAAAACCAAATGATGCTGTGACCGGGGCTTGCACGGTTGCTGTGTGCGTTACAGCCGCTGCCCCTTGCCTTAGCCCTGCGCCTATCGCTGCCTGCAGGGGCGCTGTTGGATCACATCGGCGGTCACCTGAACCCGCTGTCCCTGGTCAAGCGGATACCGCACGGCCTCACCATACCGCGGCTCCGGGACCGCATCAGGGCCATCATCGCTGATTTCAGAACCCAGGTGACTTCAGAACCCAGGTGACTTCAGAACCCAGGTGACTTCGGAACCCAGGTGACTTCAGAACCCAGGTGACTTCGGAACCCAGGTGACTTCAGAACCCAGGTGACTTCAGAACCCAGGTGACTTCGGAACCCAGGTGAATGCAGCACAGCCAGTGAGTGTGCAGGCAGGACTGCACACACTTGCAAGTGATGCAATGTTGTGTGGGTGTGAGTGTGTGGGCTTCTGTACACCATTACAAGCAAAGCGTCACCACGCTTGCTAAACGCTTTGGTGTACACATGGGGAAGGAATGCGCATCTCAGCCTGCCTTACCGTTCACATCACCTTGTGCTGTGCTCCCACCCCTTGCAGACATCTCTGCGTGAGGGGTGCAATGTGGTCCTGCGGTCCGACTGCGCGCGGCTGGTCACTCGCCTTCACCGTGCAGCCGCTGCCGCTGTGCCCACTGTGTACCTGGCACCGGCAGCGGGGGCTGACTGGGCTAGGTGAGAGCGGGCTACGTGAA
>QAXH01000403.1:405-11437 GCA_004335635.1 Chloromonas sp. AAM2 | reverse complement strand
GCAGCAAGTACACAGTTGATTCAGGGATTTTTCATCATTTTGTTATCATTTTTACTTATTCCGTTTGCACTTGAAGAAGCAGGGGGAATGGCAGCTATACATGCCGCAGTACCAGCAGACTGGTTTAGCTTGGTGGCAAATGAGGAAGTCACGTTGTTTTTTATTGTGATGGCAGTGTTAAATGGATTGGTAGGTGTGGTCGTTCAACCTCATCATATGTCAATAAATGGGTCAGGTAAAACCGAGATCAGTTGCAGAACCGGGTGGACCTATGGAAATTTTTTAAAACGCTTCGTGACTTTAGGATGGGTATTCAGTGGTATTTTTATTGCGGTTGTATTTCCATCACTGATGATTGCAGACGTTTCTCAACGTGAACAGGCTTTTGGTTTAGCGATTTTAGAATTATTACCAACAGGTTTTATTGGTTTAATGATTGCTGCAATAGTAGCAGCTGTGGTAGCTGCTTGCAATAATTTTATGGTTAACGGTTCAGCTTTGTTTACCCGAAATTTTTATCAACGCTTTCTAAATAAAGGGGCGGATCAGAAGCATTACTTAACAGTGGCCCGGGTAAGTTCGGTGGCCGTGGTTGCAGCGGGTGTAGGTATCGCTTTATATATACCTTCTGTAGTTGAGGGTCTGTTTTTGATCTGGAAAATTATGGCATTTTTAGGTATTGCCTTTTGGATGGGCATATTCTGGAAAAAAGCGAATAGATACGGAGCGTGGTCATCAATGATTATAACCGCAATATTGGCTTTTACTACAGATTATTTGGGTTGGACTTTTCCAGAACAGGTTGCACTTTATTTGCCAATCGGGTTCGCCACAATGATCACAGTCAGCTACTTCACTAAACCAGAGGATGAAAATAAATTAAATGTCTTTTATTCCCTTCTGAATACCCCAGTAGGACATGAAGAACGATTAACAGAAGCTGGAATTAGTGTTTCGGATGTGGATGAAAGCGAGATAGATGATAAAACCCTCATTCCAGATTCAGAAGAAAGTAATGTTGCTGACGATATTCCCAAAGCTAAAGGAAATACAAAGCTACTCGACAATAAAATTGCTCTTGACAATGGAGAGGGACTGTTGCTTGTAGATCTGTTTAATTTGCGTAAAACTTTTAGCCTAAAAAATTATTCCGTTGATTTAAAAGGATTTGGAATATCGTGGATTATTGTAATGGGCTATTTACTTTTAGCTTATCTTTTGAGCTTTGTTTAAAAATAATAGGGAGAAATAATGAATTCTGTAGTAAAGTTGATTTTACTGATCTTGGTTTTTCTTCTGAGCTCATTGAAAGAGGTTATATCGCAGCCAGAAAATGGCTGGTCTTTAGCGGAGTTGATAGTTCAAGAAATCAATGAACCCAATATTCCTGATCGTGAATACTCCATTATGTCATACGGTGCTGTAAAGGAAAACGCGTTGCCGGCTATAAAAAAAGCAATTGAAACAGCACATTATGAAGGGGGAGGGAAAGTCGTAATTCCCAAAGGAAAATGGTTTATAAAAGGACCAATTCACCTTAAAAGTAATATCAATTTACATATATCAGATGGAGCAGAAATTAATTTTAGTGCGAATCCTGCGGATTATTTACCACAGGTAATAACTCGTTGGGAGGGAACTGAAGTATTTAATCTATCCCCATTCATTTATGCTTATCAGGTACACAATGTAGCAATCACAGGTAAGGGAATATTAAACGGAAACGCTGATAAAG
This sequence comes from Chloromonas sp. AAM2, assembly GCA_004335635.1. Classification (NCBI taxonomy): domain Eukaryota; kingdom Viridiplantae; phylum Chlorophyta; class Chlorophyceae; order Chlamydomonadales; family Chlamydomonadaceae; genus Chloromonas; species Chloromonas sp. AAM2. The sequence goes on along the minus strand of QAXH01000403.1, from coordinate 9,702 downwards.
AATTTGCGTCTTGGAGGGATAAACAGGATAAAGCTCAGGATAGTTTAAGATTAATGGGAGCTGAAGGCATTCCAGTGTATAAACGCGTTTTTGGTTTAAATGATTACTTAAGACCAAGTTTCATTCAATTTTACTCAAGCTCAAGAATTTTAGTAGAGGGAATTACATTACAAAACTCACCAATGTGGGTAAATCATTTTATATACAGCACGCATATTACTTTTAGAAATGTAACCGTCAATTCGTATAGACTAAATAATGATGGCGTAGTTCTTGATTCTTCAACCCGGGCATTGATTGAAGGAAACAGTTTTTCAACCGGGGATGATAGCATTGTTATAAAATCAGGCAGAGACGAAGATGGGTGGAGGGTATCTAAACCAAGCGAAGACATTGTAATTCGGGAAAACTATATGGAAGGTCATAATGCGTTAGCTGTAGGAAGTGAGATGTCCGGTGGGGTGCAAAATATATTTATGGAAAATAATCGTTTAGGTGAAGTTGCATCGGCTATATATTTTAAATCAAATTTGGACAGGGGAGGATATATCCGAAGTGTGTATGTTAGAAATACAAAAGTTACCAAGGCAGATATATTATTGAGGTTTCACACAAATTATCACTCATACAGAGGTGGGAATCATCCTGCGAATTACGAGCATTTTAGGCTTGAAAATATAAATGCGGATAGCTCAAGGATAGGTATAGAAATTTTAGGAGTTCCTCAAATGCCTGCTCGGGATATTCAAGTTAAAAACCTTCAAATTGAAAATGTCAGTATTAAACAAAATATTGCTAATGTTGACAATCTTGTATACAAAAATGTACGCATGAATGGAGACTTGATATCAGTTCCATAATAAAATAATAGCAGATCCCGATAATGTATATAAAACTACCTGTTAATGATTAGCACTGGTTTCAACCTTCTCTGAAATAGAAGAACCACAAGATTCACGAATAACAAGTGTAGGAGGAAAAATCATACGTTGTTCTGCTTTCTTCCCCTCTATTCTTTTGATTAATGTATCAATAGCAGCTGCGCCAATTTTTTCAACAGGCTGATGAATAGTAGTAAGGGGAACATTAGCATAACTTGCCTGATCAATATCATCAAAACCAACAATTGCAAGATCACCAGGTACATCATAACCTAATTCCTGAACTCTTTTAATAAATCCTAAAGCGGTGAGGTCATTGTAAGAGAAATAAGCTTCGGGTTTATCCTTTAGTTTATCATATTCATCTCCAAGCCTGTACCCTGCATCAAAGCCTTTTAAGGAATTGGGAAAAGTAGGACGTAAATTGAAATTTGGATTATAAGTAAGTTCGTGTTCTGCTAATGCACGCTTAAAACCCCCATGCCTGACTTCTCCCAGAGCATTATTTGTATGGCTATTTATATAACCAATTTTTTTGTAGCCAAGGTCAATAAGATGTTTAGTTCCCATATATGCCCCACCTTCATGGTCTGTTCCGACATACCAAATGTCTTTATCAGCAACATAGGATACCATTACGTACGGATATCCCTCATTATGAAGATTTCGAATAATATCAGGAGCGTGCGGTTTTTTTCGTAAAGTAGCTATTATGAGCCCTTGAACACCCATTTTTTTAAAATGCTTGATCTGTCCTTCTTCTTTTTCAATGATGCTTGAGCTATTGGAAAGTAGTAAGTTATATTGCTTCGAATAAGCTGTTTCCTCAACCATATGGGCGATTAATGAAAAGAACGGGTTTTTTAAGTCTTGAAGAACTAAACCCACAGAATTATGTTGAGAAATGGATAGAGTTTGTTCCTTTTTTGCAACAAATGTTCCTTTACCCACACGGCTGTATAAATAACCTTCATCAATTAATGTGGATAATGCACTTTTAACAGTTATTAAACTCACATCATATTCTTTTGCTAACTCTTTATGAGTTTTTAATTGCTCTCCTGTACCTATAGTCCCATTAGATATTTTCGTTTTGATGTCCTTAACAATTTGAACATAAAGGGGAGTAGAGTCCTGAAAATCTATAGCCATCTGTTAATATCGGTTGTATCTTATTATTCTATACCTAATATACCTAATAATCTCAATCTTTACTAACGCAAAGCTACAGATAACACTTTTTTTATAACTTCAACTAAGGAAAATTTAATTTCTTAGCATCAAATCAAACATCTTGTAGCCTTCTATAAGTGCACTTTTCAAAATTTATATAAGTGTTTTAAAAAGCATTTAACTGCGCAAAAATCTCTTAAACAGCTGTCTGCAAATAGTTTAATGTGTTTCTGTTCTGTCATAATTTATGTTGAATGGAAAGTGATTGAAATAAATTGCTCAATGTTAAAACCAAATTTTAACATATAGATAAATGATCTGTTATAGTTAGTGAAATTAAGCTACCACACGTTACCATAATCATAAAAGTTCGAAATAAACTTTGTTTTGCTGTTCTAATCATTAAAGTGAATAACTGGATAAAAAATTATACACAGCGATAATCGAATTTTAAACATTTAAGTAATAGGCTAAACGGATGTAAAAAATGGCGTTCCAAAAACATCATCTATCGGCCTTTATTATAAGATAGTTAGCACTGAGATGAACAAATGAATATGTACATTATGTACCTTATCATGAAGTTTAGCTTATAAAAAACGCTCAATTTTTCACCTTTACTCTCAAAAAGTTTGCCAGTAGGTCTATAAATGGTGTTTTTTATTTTTGGATACATTATAAAATAGCCCAGACTAAATTCACTTAAAACGGTTTCTGAGTTATTTATTCGTTAACTGAGTAAGTGTTTTGTGACCTTTAAAAAAAATCTGAAAAAATGATTTATTTCTTAACTAGATTTTTTACTATATGGACAAGCGATTTCCCTAATTAGCAACGAAGTCAATTCAGTTGTTTCAAATTTAAATACTCATGGATGTGAAAAAGTTACTATCACTTCTCTTTTTTGGTGTTTTATGTATTCAAATCTCATTAGCTCAGAGTGGTAAAATTACCGGATTCGTAACGGACGAAAGCGGTGAGCCATTACCCGGAGTTAATATCATCATCGAAGGTACGTCAACAGGTACTTCAACATCAGTGGATGGTTATTATCAGATACTTAATATTGATGCGGGTATTTATTCTCTGAAAGCCACCTATGTTGGTTTTAGTCCGGTTGTGATCGAAAATGTGGAAGTTAACGTAAACCTGACGACGACTGTTGATATAGAAATGTCAGAAGAGACATTTGAGGGAGAGGAAATCGTAATTACGGCGGAACAGCCCGTTATTAAGAAGGACGTTGCATCCAGTCAGGCTAATATTACAGAAGAGACTATTGATGCCCTGCCGGTTACAAATGTGACAGAAATTGTGGGTTTACAGGCAGGGATAGAGCCCGGACTCAGTATCAGGGCAAGTGGAGCCGACGAAGTAGCGTTTAATCTAAATGGCTTCACACTCCGTTCTGAAAGGGATAATACGCCTTTCACCGGAATAAGTGTTACATCCATTCAAAACGTACAAGTTCAAACAGGTGGATTTAATGCAGAGTACGGAAACCTTCGGTCAGGAATCATTAATGTAACAGGGAAAGAGGGCAGCAAGGATCGATACACATTAGATGGGATCGTTCGGCTAACTCCTCCACAACAAAAAAATGTGGGACAAAGAATTAATGACCCAAATTCGTATTGGCTGCGACCTTATTTGGATGATGATGTAGCCTGGACTGGAACAGATAACGGTGCATGGGATGTTTATACACAGGAATCATACCCCTCATTCCAGGGATGGAACGCGTTTTCACAACAATTACTTGCTGATGATGATCCGACGAATGATCTCAGTCCTGAAGCTGCACAGCAAGCTTTTCTCTGGCAACACCGCAAAGACATGGCTATAACAGAGCCTGATTATGAAATCGATTTAACACTCGGCGGGCCAGTTCCGGTCATTAGTGATAAGTTAGGTGATTTAAGGTTCTCAACATCATATCGCGAAACCCAAACCATGTATATGGTGCCACTTTCCAGAGACCGATATAAGCAACGTACCATTCAGACTAAGTTAACAAGTAATATCGCTCCCGGTATGAAGCTTTCGGTAGAAGGACTTTTCAGCAGGGAGACGGGTACGGGCGCCAGTCAGTCTGGAAATCCTGGCTTTTTCGTCTCTCCAGCAGGTATTGCAGGTAATATGGACAGGGTGAGTTTCATAGAGTCCAGAATTTACGCTACGGATTACTGGGCACCATCTGAGCGAGTTAATGGTAATATTGGAGCACAGTTTACTCACTCGATTAACAACAACACTTTTTATGAGATCAAGATTAATAACTTCATAACACGGAACAGTACGAACCCGGGAAGTTTTAGAGATACTTCTGATGTCTATTCAGTTGGTGGAGTAGGTTTTTCAGAAGCACCTTTTGGATTCTATGACGAAACGTCCTTTGGACTTGCTTCTGGTATGCGAATGGGAGTTGGTATGAGTACTTCAAGAGATAGCAGTAGAATCTCTGTACTCAGTTCAAGTTTTTCAATAACCAGCCAAATTGATCGCGTTAACCTTGTAAAGGCTGGTATAGAGATTGTCCGTACAAACAGCGAAGTAAATTATGGGTCATTTGATAAAGTATTACGGGCGGGTCGAACCCGTTCAGTTTGGAATACCACGCCCATCAGGGCATCTGCCTACGTTCAGGACAAAATGGAGTTTGGTGGTATGATTGCCAACATTGGGTTAAGGCTCGACTATTCAGATCCTAATATTGAATGGTACGACTATGAGCCTTTCACTGATCTTTTTAGCAATGGTAACGCTTCTGCTTTAGATACAGCCTCAACTTCTGATGTCAAGCCTCAAGTAGTTTTACAGCCACGCCTGGGAGTATCTTTCCCCATTACAGATAACAGTAAGTTGTTCTTCAATTATGGGCACTCGGTTCAAATGCCAGATCCCGAAAACCTTTATTTAGTACGTGTGGAACCCTTTACGAATACCGTAACCCGGGTTGCAGCACCAGAAAATAAATTACCAAAAACAGTACAATACGAATTAGGATACGAGCAAAATATTCTTGACAGGTATTTGGTGCGGGTAAGCGGCTATTATAAAGATCTCAGTAATCAACCCATAACCGTAAGCTATATTGCAAGAAACGGAAGTGATTCGTATAGCGTGAGCCGTCCTTTTTCTTATGAAGATGTGAGAGGCTTAGAGTTGGCACTTAGAAAGCAGGCTGGACGTTATTTCTGGGGTGAAATCAATTATACCTATCATATTGAATCAAGAGGACTATTTGGTACACTTGATAACTTCGAGAACCCTTTTCAGCAACGTAATTATGAACGTACTACCAACGACAATGATATTTTCCGGCCAGTTCCACGTCCCTTTGCTCGCTTACAGCTTTATTTCCAAACACCGGAGGATTTTGGGCCACAGTTCGCAGGAACAAATCCAATTGGAGGATGGCAAATCGTGCCTTTGGTTAACTGGAGAGCGGGGCAGCGTATTACATATACCGGAGGCGGTGCAATACCGGGGATAGTAAACAATCTTCAGGCCCGCGATGTATGGACAACGAGTCTTCGCCTAACCAAAAGATTTGACCTAAGTGGAGGCTCAAATATTAAGTTCTTTGCTGATGTAAGCAATGTAATTAACAGAAGAAATTTCAACATTTTTAATTCTGGCCTAATCGACGGTAATGATTATTTAGATTATATGGGTTCACTTCATTTACCTGCAGATAAACTGGATGAAATTGGTTTACTTAATTCAAGAGTTCCAGGTGATGATAAGGTTGGGGACTACCGTCCTGCAGATGTCGAGTACGTTCCAATTGAAACGACCTCAAATCTGGATAATATCAATAATCCCAACGGAGAAGCACTGTATTACGATACGCAAAACAGTACGTACTATCAGTATTCAAATGGTTCCTTTGTTCCGGCAGATAGTGATTTCGTGAATCAGGTTTTAGAGGACAAAGCATATATCAATATGCCTAATCAACAGTTTTTTAATTTCCTTGATCCGCGAACCATCCGTTTTGGAATCAGATTCTCATTTTAATTATCAGAGTAGCAAAACCAACAAATTCAAATGAACAATAAGAAGATTTATTTAGGCATTTTTGCTTCATTGTTAGTACTAACGATGGGGATGCCGAAACTGGCTAATGCACAAGTCGAAAACCGATGGCTGTCAGCTGGTTCTTTCCATAATTACTATTCCAATATCGGTTCAGAAATAGAATCAGGATTTATTGATGCCCAGCAAGGTGGTTGGCAATGGCCGGCAATTTACAGAGGGCAGGACGCCTTGGCTATGAAAGGTTTATGGTTGGGCGCCACCAATTTTACAGATGAGAGAGGTTTTGATTACCCGGCTAGAGTGGTTCATGTTGGGCCCCGAGTCACAGGTTTGGGAGAGTTTTACCCGATCTCGATGGAAACGGTTAGTAAATTCGAAAACCCTGAGGTGTTCGTGGATGGCCTTCAATCTATTAGTAAAGCGGTAAACAATGACCGGATCGATGAGAATATGCAGGCAGACCGGAAAATTGTAACCAAAATGAACACGCTGATCGGCGTAAGTGTGAAAAGAACGGCTATGCAGTTCAGCCAAGAATACCACGATAACTATCACATCATTGAATATGTGTTTACCAACACCGGAAACGTTGATGATGACGAAGAAATTGAATTACCAAATCAAACGGTAGAAGGTTTTGTAGCTTATTTTTTAAATAGGATGGCACCCGTAAAACAGACGCGCTTTACCATAGGAAATGCATCCGGTTGGGGCATTAACACCATGAATGACCGAAGGGGCGATGGTTTAAGGCCCAGTGAACCCGAAAATTTCAGGGCATCCTTTGCATGGCATGGATTTTGGCCAAACTCAGATGTAGATTATGACAACATAGGTGCACCTATTTTTGTACCCAACACGGTTGGTGGTTTTTTAACTGCCGATGATACCACAGGTAGGTTGGGTGCTTATCATTTTGTAGGCACGGTTACCTTACATGCGGATGCATCCGCATCGGATAAATCTGATGATCCCGGACAGCCGTCAACAATGGCATATGAACATAATGATGATCCATTGTATAGCAATAACGATGCTTTTGATGTGGCAAAAATGTCTGAGGAATATGAGATGATGACCCGAGGACGAGTACCAAGACATGCCTACACTGTAGAGCCCAGCGGTTATGATGGTTTTGTAAATCCATCCGGAGATCCTTCTTTGGGGGAAGGCGGTGGACAGGCTTACACCTATGGATATGGTCCTTATGACCTTGCTCCGGGTGATAGTATTCGTATTGTTATTGCTGAAGGATCGGCTGGAATTTCACGTGATATTGCTGCAGAAGTTGGCCGGGCTTTTAAAGAGGCGTACGATGATCCCGGTGTAGATGAGGATGACGTTGAAATTCCATATACGGTAAATGGTACCACGATGGAGATGACGAAAAATGAGTGGGTGTTCACAGGCCGTGATTCCTTATTTCAGACGTTTGAAAGGGCCTTGGCGAATTTCAATTCCGGTTATGCTATACCTAAAGGGCCGCGTCCTCCCAGTTTCTTCAATGTAAATTCAGCCGGAGACGGTATTGAACTTGAGTGGGATTACGAAGGTGATACTTCACAGCTTACTGGTTTCCGTATATACAGAGCTTCCGGGCGGGTTGATAGTACCTACCGGTTATTGTATACGGCATCAGCTAATGAAAGAGTGGTAAAAGATGGGGACGTCAACAGAGGTTCCAACTTTGAGCTTCCCCCGCCAACCCGAGGTAGAGATTATTATTACTATATACAAGCAGTGGGAACGGTTAATAATGATGGAACGGGCTTGACGCCAACCGGAAAAGAATTAACCAGTAACAGATATTATATGCAAAGTTTTGATCCTGCGAGGTTATTGAGGCCGCCTGGGGAAGCAATGGAAGAAATCCGAGTTGCGCCAAATCCCTACCGTGCCAATAACGATCAATCATTACGATTTGGATCTTCAAATGACCCGGATAGAATTGCATTCTTTGAAGTACCCTCTCAGTGTACCATCGAAATATATACGGAGATGGGGGAATTGGTTACTAAGATTACAAACGATGACGGAAGCGGTGATATGTTTTGGAATCTAAGAACCGACTCAAGACAGCGAATTGTCAGTGGCGTTTACATCGCCAGGATAATTAACGAAGATCCTAATGATGATGAATTTAAGAGCGTAGCTATAAGAAAAATTGTAATCATACTGTAGGTGTTGAAGTGAGAATTTTAAAAATAATATTAGTTGGTACATTAGCTCTGTTTTTTGCCTCAGACGTTTATGGTCAAAAAAAGAGGGCCCAAACAAGTATGAAATTTTTAAGTGTATCCCCGTCTGCGAGGGCTTCAGCGCTATCAGGTGCTGTAACCACGGTAGGAATGGAAGCTTACTCAGCTTTCTACAATCCAGCTACCATGGCCTTCATCAATGGCACATACACAGCTACGGCAGGTGCAACCGAATGGATTGCAAACATCAAACATAATTCCGCCGCTTTTGTCTATAAACCTGCCGATGGGAAATACGGAGTAATCGGCTTAAACGCTATTTCCGTTGATTATGGAGACATTCTATCAACGGCACTTGCAGATAATGAGCAGGGTTATGTTGATCTTGGTACGATCAATCCGACTGCTTTTGCGGTGGGAGTTTCGTACGCTAACGCGGTAACGGAACAATTTTCGGTTGGTGCTAATTTCAGATATAGCTATCAAGATCTTGGCGAAGTAGCCACAAGTGTGGACGGTGACGGTAACTATGGCACCGAATCATTTTCGGCTGGTACCGGACTCCTCGATTTTGGGGTACTATACAAAACCGGATTTGAGAGCCTGAATTTTGGAATGGCACTTCGAAATTTTTCCCCTGAGGTAAGTTTTGAGGATGAAGAGGCAGAGTTGCCCCTAACGTTCAAGATCGGAATCTCCATGAATGTACTGGACCTCACAGAAATTGACCCCGACAATCATTCGCTGCTGGTAAGTATCGATGCCAACAGGCCCAGGGATTTTGATGAACAGCTTCTTTTTGGATTTGAATATAGTTTCATAAACAGATTCTTATTGCGTGCCGGTTATGGTTTCCCAAAGGATGAAGAACAATTTTCTTTTGGTGCTGGAATCAAACAGCCGGTAGGACCCCTAATTCTAAGCATTGATTATGCTTATACACAATTTGGTGTATTTGGAGAGGTAAATAGACTCAGCGCTCAAATCGGATTTTAATAATG
>QAXH01000399.1:1381-15477 GCA_004335635.1 Chloromonas sp. AAM2 | reverse complement strand
TGAGCAAGACTCTGCTCCAAGCAAGACATGGTCAAGCATTGTAACGGCCATTGCTTCACTTTGCCGGCCACTGACCTAACAAATACAGGCAAAATCGAGTGGGCTGTTCAGTCAATACAGACATCACCAACATGACATCGTAGCATGCAATCTCAAGCATGCATCTCTAGACCTGCATCTGTGCGCATACATGCATCATGAATACTGCACCTGTATTTCGTCTGGGAACTTAAGGAACATGCGCCAGTTGACAATCTTGCGACAGGTCGTCAGAGGGTCATCCGAGTAGAAGGGTGGGTAGCCCACCATCATCTCGAACATGATGGCGCCTAAGGACCTGCCAGGCAATGGACGGTGAACGCAGGCACATTGTCAGACACAGTTGCGGCATGCTTGGTAGCAGGAAAGATTGGCAGGAAGGGAGGGCTGGCAAGAAATGCAGAGTACAGTTGCCGCACCAGTAGCTCTCAGCTGCCACTTGCATGACACACTTGGCATTCAGTTGCCTCTGATGCCCATAAGTCCAATGCATGCCCTTGATGGTTGCTGTGCACACAGGACCAGACTTCTCATGCTCATGTGACATTGTTGCAACATGAGTTCACTGCGTGGCCTTTGGGAATACCAGTTGAGGGAAGTCCATGCCACAATGCCGTGTCACTCACCACCAATCACACTCCATGCCATAGCCCTTTTTAAGCAGCACTTCAGGGGCAATGTAGTCAGGGGTGCCTACTGTGGAGAACGCCTGCAAAACCGTCACTCAAAACAGATGTGAGAGGGGCTACTGCACAGAGACAGTACCACTGGTGACATGAACACATTGCCCGCATGTTAGGCCAGACAGTCTTGTGTGAATGCTTACCATGCAGCATTCTGCCTGTAGGAAATCAACTCATGCGATAGGCCTCCAGACGAATGGCCTCACAGCACAAGAAACACCCATAATCACCTACCAGCTGCCTGTGCTTGCTTTGTCGCCAGCTCTTCTGCTGGTCCTTGACTGACTGGTGTTGGTGGTGTGATGACTGAACGGGCGGCTGTGCAAACTCATCCGCCTCGCTCAACGTGGGAAGGGCCTGCAATAGAAAAGCAGTTGCAATTCCGTGAAGCCAGGCCCACATGCCAGACTGTCAAAAGCTACTGGCCACATGTCAGTGCAACCGTTCTTCCTCATGTAAACTCCGTCTATATCTTGGTTTCAAAGGCAAGCCCGTACTGTCCTCCACATACCGAACGTGCTGCGACCATGCGTTACACTTGTAGCTCGCACTGCTGACCTAGAAATCCCTGGCATACGTGCATGCATGGTGTTCTGGTCATCTGATCTGCATGCAATACACATGCTTGGTCGTATTGCTGGCACACATGCATGCGCACACGTGTTGAGAGCCATGCAGCCTGCACCCTACCGCAGCACCCCCCACCTGTAAATCCACTGGTTTGCACAGCCCAAAGTCCGACAGTTTCACATGCCCATCCACGCTGAGCAGCAGGTTGTCCGGCTTGATGTCGCGGTGAATGTAGCAGTGGCTGTGGATGCTGGATATGCCCAACACAGTCTCAGCTATGTAGAACCGGGTTTCCTCCTCGGATAAGATGTCCTTGCGCATCAACAGCGTCTGAAAACGAGAAACAACACACGATCCACGATTTTGTAGGAGGAACTTAAGAACCTCTTTGCAAGTACCCGAACATCTACAGAGCACACGGCATGCTATCTCAATGTGAAGAGGGTATGCGCCGTGCTATCCCCATGTGAAGAGGGCATGCGCCATGCTATCCAAATGTGAACAGCATGCATCAATCAGCGTGCCAGGTAGTGACGTGCTTGAGTGCTCCCTCCCTCAGTAGTCGTTTGAAAAGTCTGTGTGGCAGGCCCACTGGTGTCCTGCGCCTGGTATGAGTCCAACACATGTGCTGCCTCGACCTTGCCGACGCCGTAACCCCCTGCTTTGACCTGGAAGGCTGGCCTGGCTTGGTAACATGGTAGGTTGACCCCCCGCTCGGTCCCAGCTCCATGTGCCATGCAGTGCCCCATGTACTCACTCCTGCTCCATGCAGTGCCCCATGTACTCACTCCTGCTCCATGCAGTGAGCATCAATCTCATGTTACCCCTGGTTTCAAGTTCCCACCTTTTATGCTCCTTTTATGCTCCTGTTATACTCCTATGTGCTCCTGTTATGCTCCTAGATGCTCCTGTTATGCTCCTCTGATGATCTTCCTGTCCCAGGACCCACCATCATGTCTCCCCCTGGCAGGTACTCCATGACTAGGTACAGGAACTCCTCATCTTGAAACGAGTAGTAGAGCTTGACCACATAGGGCGAGTGCACCTCAGCAAGGACGTTGCGCTCGGCGCGCACATGTTCCACCTGAGAGAGACACGTGAGGCACATGCGCTACAAACCCACCGAATCCTGACGAGAAACGTGAGGCACGTGTGCATGAGACCCACCACATGCTAAAAGTCGCCCGTTTACACACGCACTGAGTTGTAAGAGCAAGCATGTGCGTGTGGTTGAATTGGTTGCAAAAGCAGCACCATGGAGGTGTGTTCAGGATGCTCATGCCAGCTTGCATGGTGTGCGCTGGCAGCAGGAATGAGCACTGCAATCTCAGTCATGTAACCTGGCCGCACAGAGATGCCCTGCCTGGTTTCACCCTGTGTGGCCACTGCTGACGTCTTCAGCATGCCTGCCCCTGCCCTTGGCCAGACGAAACCCCATGAATCTCCTCAGGATATTGGTGTGCCCTGTGCGTGCTGGACATCCAGCATATTGCCTGCTTCCATCCCTCTGCGACTACTGCTGCCCGCTCCAGCAAGTCTGCTCCTGCCTTTCATTAGGCCGGCCCATGAATGTCCTGGAAAAGCTGGTGTGCCCTGAATGTGCATGAACTGCATGCAATGCACCCGTTTCTCACCTGCCCTCTCCTGAGCATCTCACTCTTTCGTAACTTCTTCATGGCCAGAGTCTTGCTCGTGGCGCGTTCACGCACAATGCGGACCTGAGGCAGCACATGCACATGCACATGCAACACATGGTTCACATGTGCACGTGCCTGCTGTGTCAGGCCCATCCACAGCCATGCTGGACCATGCAACAAAGAGTCTAAACGAAACTCTCGCCTAATACGCTGTTTCTTTCACTGTGCGGAACGCTGCGTGTTCCCATATGACGTTGCCAGCCAAAAAGCAGCCGCTACTGTAGCGTATGTGATGAGCAGCATGGCGTGCAATGTGCACTCTCTAGTCATGTGTGAACCATGCTCACTCCTCCCATCCATGCCTTCAAGCCCATGGTGACTCTCCTGGCACAAGAGCGGAACACATTACTCAGCTCTTCTGTCCCAAGTGCTTCGGCCAAAGCTTTGGCAGCATATCTCTGGAAAGGGGGTGTGCATGTCTTGCAGGCTGCAGCATTTGCCCCTCACCTCTCCAAAAGCTCCTCTTCCAATGATTGTCAGAGGTTCAAAGTCCTCATAGCACATGCGCTGCCGCTGCAATCGTGTAAAGTCTGACTCCCGCTTTTCAAACTCTGCCAGTATCCGTTGCCGCACATCCTCTGCGACCTGTTCCTTTGAAAGCTGTTCTTCTACCATCTGCCGCCTGCATGACACACCCAAGCCTTGTTTATCATTTCAAGGGCATGGCATGGCATGGCATGGCGGCTTCTTATACGGCTGACTTGCATGTCTGAGCTGCACATTGTCTTATGTCATATCATGAGTCATGTCTTGAGTCATGTCTAGTAGGGTTCCTTGGCCGTTCCAAGATTCACATACCGCGCATATCGCTCCTGGATGTTCTGCTGCTGGTTCTTGTACATGTTCTCAATGTAGCTCTTGGCTGCGTCGACCTTGCGCTTGGTGTCATCGCTCAACGGACTTTCTGATTGTGCATGTTCCGCATCCTCAGGCTTGTGCCGAGGAATGACCTGGTACGGCTTTGCTGGCGCTGATGCTCCCTGCTGCTCCGCAGAGTTTAGATGCTGCATGCTCGTGTCCCCCACAGACTTGCAGAAAGATCGCAATAGCTGTCCCCGCCCTAACACAAACTGGACTAGCGCCTCCTCGCAGCTCTCCCTGCTGATGCAGGAAAAATGTCATCCGACAAATGTGGAAAAAATCCAGCTTGGAAGCACGCTGCAACTGGGTGTTGTCGGTTGAGGTAGTTGAGCAGATGATAGATTTCTACTGTGCTTGTCTGCGCTGTGAGCCCAGCAGATCCATCTACCCACTGCCGTGACGCTTATGTAGGGGCAATCGCATCCGCTTGGCTTGCTGCCATGTCTGCACCTGCCAGTCGGCACATAAACCATAAGTGCACTTCTTGAGCCCCACTGATCAGTGTGACAGCCTACTGCTGTTGTGAGGTGCATCGCTTTAAAGTGATTGTGCATGGCTCAGGCCAATAATTATTGGTTTGGTCAAGAGCGTCCAGCTACCCAAACAACCTCTCTAAAAGGCACACAACCATTATATATTATTCACACAACCATTTAAAGATGCAGTGGTTGTTGACGTTGATGCTGAACTCAGTTGACAGACAGGCCGAGTGTTCGAGCGTTAGCGCGCGTTGGCATGCAAGCTGTGCCGTTGCAAGCCTTGCTTGACCCGGCCTGACAGACGCAACGCACTGACCCTGACCCGGCACACTACCGTTGTCAAAGACATCCACCTTGCTGCGACAACACTGTTCGCATTTTTACCATACGTGTAATTGGCAATGTACACATCGAGAGGAGAATCACCAGTTGATGGTAGCACGTGCTGAATTGCGAGCGACGCTGTATGTAGCTGGGTCTGGGGTTGTCGCACAACGCCAGCACGAGTAGACCACCAGCAGTGGTGTCCAAGGCAGCGTGCCGCCCACCACACGCCTACGGACGCTGGTCAGAATTCCCAACTCAGTGCCTGCTCTTGACGCGAAAATTGCCGTACCCAGTCATCATTTACGCCAACTGGACTGAGTGGTCATCATTCTCAAGCGGTTCCTCTGCACTGAATGCACTGAATGATTGTTCTCGGGGCGTGCTAGCATTACCTGGACATGGACACTCCTACAGATTTTGACCCGTTGTGTTCACGAGTAATCATGAGCGTCGCGAGATCAGTGCAAACGCGTTACCCGAACGTCACCTTACAAGAACACGAGCTGATCACACTGTGCGTGACTCGACTGCTTTGTCATCCTGTCATCTACTTTGTCCTAGGCATGCACAGAGCCTGCTGGCTCACTGTTGCTGTGCTGCATCATTTGGGTGCCTTCCCAAGCATCTTCAGCACGTCTCCTACGAGATAGAGTGACCCTGCGACCAGGACCTGAAGCTGCACCTGAGGCCGTGCGCGTGCCACGCTACGCAGCCACTCGATCGCAGACCCTAGGGAAGGGGCAATGGCCCCCTTGCAAGTGTCCTGGACTGGGAGGCCTGCACGCACAAAGGCAATCAGGCATGCGCAACTTGAGTGCCATGGAGGTGTTCAACGTGCACTGCATGATGCTAACGGGTGGGCCTAGAACCTGCACTCATGCTAGCAAAGCCAACCGAATGCACTGGGGCGGGCTGATGGCCTAATCTAGTGCTGCCTCCCAGTGCTAACTTCACTATTTGTCCTGAGTTGCACTATCGCGAGCAGGCCGCAATGTGAGCTCACTTTGACATGCTGCAACCAGTTGCCTCTCCACACACATGGCTTATTGCACGTCATGTTTGTGCAGTTGCGCCTCAAGTCTGCACTGACATCACTCTCGAAAACTGAATGTTGGCAATCAATTTCCCTCGCACCTGGTGTGGGTGGCAGGGGCAGGGCAGCCACACCCGACATAATTTGAGCACCTCGCCCCTGATGGTTGGATGCACACTGGGATAGCCACACGTTCTGCAGCTGCAGCTGCCAGGAATAGTCAGGCAGTGGCGGCAAGGTGCCCGATGTGGCATTCCCAGCAGTGCCGGTTGAAGCGGCAGCAGGTTGGGTGTGAGTGGGTGTGGCTGTGATGGGTGCGCTGCCAGGGGCGTAGGGTGCCTGCTTAGTTGGCAGGAATCCGTACTGAGATTGGGGCGGTGCGAAGAGCGTGTGGTCTAAGGTGATGCCGTGGGCTGCGAGGGTGGTGGATAGGGCAGGAAGCAGGACGGAGGGTTCCCGCTCCTTCATGCAGTTGAACAGAAGGACATGCTCCACTGATGTTGTTCCTGCACGTGGATAAGAATGTGCAGTGAAACCATTGTTCCACAGGTGCATGGAGTGTGCAGCGAAACCATTGTTGCATAAGAGGCCCGAGGAGACCAGGGGTCTGCCAGAGCAACTGGATAAGGTAACAGGTTGATTTGATACTGAAGGCGTGACGCAGCACTGCAGACTGCTTTGTTTACATCCTGCAGACATCCAGCATGCAAGACAGCGTGTGCGCAGACGGCACAGGTGAGAGTGAATCACTTCACTGCACATTTGTGTAACCACGTCCTGCAAGCATGCGAGACACCATTTGCTCAGACCATGTGCCTCCTTCCTCCACTGCACTCTGCTTACCTGGTGGTTTTGGCTGCGTGGCGGCCTCAACAGCAAACCACTCCGCGCATGTGACCATGCTCTCTGGCGTGTGAGCCCCGTCAATAAAGAAGGACAGGCGACTGGTGGGGTGTGCCACTTTGCTCACAGCTGTGCTTGCTGTGGGTGGCAAGGGTGTGTCTGATGCGCTGGGAGGCTCTATGAACTCCGGTTCATGGACAACCTGGAAGAATCAAGGATGAGTGCACAATAATGATGCGTGGAAGAATTAGCACACAGCAATGTGTGCTGTTCTACACATAGTAGCACGTACAGTAGTACATGTGGTAGTACATGTAGTACGTATAACATAACCAGTTGCGGCAGAGGACGCGAGTCCCTGTTTACTTGCATGAAGTACAACGACACACACAGGTCTGGCGAGCTCATGTGTAGCTGCGAGGGGCTATCCCAGTCAGGTTGATATCGAGGGCTTGCTTGGTGCTGTTGGTATCTGTTTGCTCCAAATGCACAACGGCACACACAGGTCTCGCAAGCATAGGTGTGGCTGCCTGACACGTTCAAAACATAACGCGAGCACAGACATGCTGGGGCTTCTCTTTTTATTGTCACCGTTTGCTCACCCACAACCGAGTCAGGCCGTGATCCCCCCCTGTCAACACGTGTCACCCTCAACTCAACAACTCATGATGTCAAGCCATCTCTACAACGGAATGCCGTTTGAATTCCTGCCTGCCACATCAGCGGTCAGGCCATCCTCTTTCCTGCTCAGATTTGGAGCAGCAAACGCCCCGCCGTATGCCCAACTGTAACTGTGCTATGGACAGATCTGCAAATGTGATGGAAGCACAACGGCATGCATACCCCCCCCTTCCCTCCCCCGCATACCCCCCTCCTCACACCCAGTTGCTGTAAGGCCAGCCACAACAGCGCTACAGACATATCCGCAAACGCCATGCACACATGATGACATGCATGCACCACCCCACCTGGCTCCTGCCAGGCCACACAGTCGTGGCCAGACCTTGCAAGTACTCATGCGGCAGCACTCCCTGCCTAAGCTGCTGTACACGCTGCTCTGCGCCCGGCCTGGCCCTGCCCTGAGCCAGGCAGTCCTCTTCATATGCCGCACACAGCTGCACCGCTAGGCCGCCGTTCAGTCGCTGGTGCTCGCCCCCCAGGGACATGCGGGCGCACGTGCTGGCATCTGCAGCCAGAGAAGGTGAGTGGCTCAGCCATAGCATGGCGTGATGGGTGGCCATGCACACATTACACTTGCAGCTTGACCAGCAGTGGGTGATACTTTACAATCATGGGGTATTGTACTGTGGTAGGTCCATGATGGGTAGGTCGGGTTGTCATGCATTGTGCACCCACAGTACGTGTCTGGCATCTACAGCCAGAGGGATGGTCAGCTGGGCCATAGCATCGGTGGTCATGTATAGTATGGTGGGTGTACTGTGGTGTCTCATGGGCATCCGGTGGTGTGAATGAACATGTGTATACTTTGGTATTAATGATCATGTGTATACTTTGGTATTAATGATCATGGTATTTCGGGTTCGCATGCATTGCGCACCCACAGCTTGTGTCGCGCATGCATTACATGCGCACCAATCGGTGCAGGTGACCAAGGGTTGCGTGCACTGCAAGCACACGGACTGTGTGTATGGGTAGTCTGTGGTACACATCAGCATGTGTCATGTCGTGTGGTATACATCAGCACGTGTCTGGTTGTCATGCATTGCGCACTCATGGAATGTGTTCGCCCCACACCTGCGGGGCGCCAGCTGTCCAGGCCGCCTGTCACTTTGAGTGGAGCACCAACCCTGGCTGCTACTTCCTGCGCAGGAGCAGAGCACCAAGAAGTAGCAAGAAGGAGGGCCATGAATCGACTGCCTAACATACATCACACGAAACAAGGATAGGTGCAGAGATAGTCTGGCAGTCATTGGCTAGTCTAAACAGCACCCGCTGCATGCTGTCAGTTGCTGTTTGCATGTACATGTGTGCGTGCAAAGCCGCCCATGCTCCCTGCGGTACCTGTAAGGCCTCCATGGCGTCATCTGGCTGGTGCATGGTGAAGGCTGGCCGTCCAGGCTTGAGGATGCCTGCCTTCTCACGAGCGATCTTCTGCATGTAGGCGCATGGCATGTGGGCAAAGTGGACAGGTCAGGAGGTCTCCGGCCAGCCACTAGTTTGTCCAAATTTCTGTAAAAGAAAACATGCAATGCAGAAGTCTGTGCACTGCATATGAAACTGCCGGCCTGCATCATGCCAAGCACACAGTTCCAAATGGGACTTACAGGGTTATGGCTGCATTTCTGCCAGGACATGGCTAGCCAGCAGTACTGGAGCAAGTGTTGCACCTCAAACAAACAACCGAAATGAATGCCCTGCCCAGCTGTCATGCATTTGCCTTCATGTGTTCTCTTTGCACGCCTCTCCATGTGAGTAGAGCAAGGCTGATAAGCTACATCAGTTTGCTCCCAGCTGTACCCAGTGCGTGCCTCCACATGGCCATGATGCACGTGCTTGATGTTTGGAGGCATCATGCTCATGGGTTCTTCAAGGTGGTGATGGCGGCTGCTTCTAAGCGCCTGGGTGGTTGGTTTTGCAGCACCGTGGGTTAAGCCATGTGATGATGATTGATCGGGTGGGTTTGCACGCACCGGCAGTGTGTCCCCCAGTGTTTCCATGTGGTCAAAGCCCAGAGAAGTGATACCGCACACAATGGGGTGGGGGATCACGTTCGTGGCATCCAGCCGCCCGCCAATGCCAACTTCCAACACCACCACGTCCACTGACTGGGAGAGGAAGATCTTGAGCGCTGCATGAAAGGCACCGATGTGCTGGTGGCACAAGATTTTTTGGCAAACAGGCATACAGATCCAGACTGTTGGGCAGAAGTTGACGGCCCAGCCGACATGACACGACTTGTGATACGCTTAACCAATGAATCCAGTCAGCATATGGCCACATGGCTACCTCACAGCAGTAGCTGTTGTGACCTGCACGGCCCTGTTCTACTGCTGACAGGCATCAGGCAGATGGCTGAGGCTGCAGGCTGATCTAAGATCTGAGCGGTGAACGTTGCACAGCTGCCACTCTGTTCCAACCGCCTAGTGCCAGGGCGCGTCAACAACTGCAAGACCAGCACCACCTCTCCAATTGCTGCAATTCCTGCATGACGGTCCCCAAAAGGACAAGAGTGCAAGTGACGCACCAAGCAGTGTCATGAAGCGGAAGTATCCCGGCACGCCCACCTCCTCCGTGGCCGAGGCAGTGAACCGCTCGTGGCACTGCCAGAACTCCTGCTCAAACACTCGCTTGCTCACCATTTGCCTGCAGATATCAACACACAACACCATCCTGGTGTTCTGCAGCGTACTTGCATCACCACACAAGAGTAATGCTGTTACGATTGCTGGTATCTAGTACCAGGCCGTATGCCACATCGGGATACGTTGTTTCTCCAACGGGTAGGGCACATTTATGCCGTGCTGTTGCGATCCAAGTGCTGGTATCCTGTAGCTGACACTGCACCCACGCCTGGAGTGTTGTTGTTGAACTCGCTGCAATGAGCAGGCCACCTGTGTCCCGTGCTGTGGCCGTGAGATTAGCGTTGTTGCCATGTTGCGTGGCTGTGAAATTAAGACTGTTGGTGGCTTTCTCGCTGTTCTGCACTGTTGGTGCACTGTTGGTGCTAGGTGCAAGCACACGTACCCGTCAATTCGCACCCTCTCCCGCACATCCACAAGATGAGGTGAAGTGTACAGCCCAGTTCGGTAACCACATGTCCGCAGGATGTTCTCGATTACAGCGCATGTGGAGCCCTGCATACAGACAACCATGGGCCAGCTGCATGAAACCAAGTGTGCAAGCTGGGGTGCAAGGTAGAATGTGCGCTTGCAAGCTGGTGGAGTTGCGTAGCAGTGTGCTGGTACGTCCCTGCTGCACTTGAGCATAATAATGTAACAGGTCTTGCACCCCGGGTTTTCATTAGTGTCAACGAGGTGCTACCTATTTGAAGCAAATGCAAGCTGGCATGCAAGCTGCCTTGTCACAAGCCCATGCAGTCGCGTGGCACTGTGCTGCCAAGCACGTCATCTAAGGCTGGCTTACGCATTACGAAGCACCAGGCCTTGCGCCCCATCTGTTCATCACTGTTCATCAATGGTGGTTCGGCTTACCTTGCCCTTGGTGCCCGCCACATGAATCACTGGCAGCTTGTCCAACTCTTCTGTTGTGAGGCCAATCCGCTGGAACAGAGACAGCAGAGGCAGGTTCATCATGACGCGGCCAGGCATCCACGTTGATTGTGCTAAGGTCATGGGACGGACTCTCACACCATGCCTGAACCATAGTGCTCTAGATGTCGTACCTCAAGGTACACTGCCATGTTCTCGAATGCCTCGCGCCATCCCTTGGCATCCGCGCGGTTCTTGAATGCGATCAGGTTGCTGAGCACCTGGAGCACTTCATCATCTAGAGAGTCTGCCATCCCACCGAGTTTACCAACAACGCGCAAAATTACTGTAGCAGTCTGGGTTTAAGCATTGTAGATGACCTGCATGATCCGGCATGACACCCAGTGAGTAT
The DNA here is from genome assembly GCA_004335635.1 of Chloromonas sp. AAM2. Classification (NCBI taxonomy): domain Eukaryota; kingdom Viridiplantae; phylum Chlorophyta; class Chlorophyceae; order Chlamydomonadales; family Chlamydomonadaceae; genus Chloromonas; species Chloromonas sp. AAM2. The sequence goes on along the minus strand of QAXH01000399.1, from coordinate 4,364 downwards.
GGCGTTGCAAACTAGAGGATGTTAGTTAGCGGTTTGTTGTGCTTGCATGGTCCCTTTTTGGGGCTGTGTTTCGCGTAGCCGTGCGCCAGCCGACTTATGCATTTGTCGATATAGCTGCTCATTATTGCGGCTTTCTTTTAACGTACAGCCCGGAAGGGCTGTGGAGTTACTTCGCAAGGCAACTCATGGATTTGCTATTCGAGGCATGTAAAAATGGAACGGAAGGACATGTGGAACTGGCTCTGCGAAGCTGTGCGAAGGACGTGAACCGGTGCGTCAGAGCTCCTGGGTTGCATCGTTGTGTGGGTGCTACTGCTAACCTACATTCGTGCTCACGCGTGCAGGCCTAACGCATGCGAGGCATTTCCTCTGCATCTCGCGGTCGGTGTAAGGCAATTGGGAGGAATGTTACCCAGAAGTTATCCTGATTCTATTCTTGGTTGACCACATACAGCATGGCATCAGTTGCAGCCACCAGCTCTCCAGAACTGCTGTTAAGCACTTTATTGGGTGCTGGGTCACTGCAGGTGTGGCGCAACCATGGCGGTATCGTCTCAAGGCTGCTGGCAGCAGGAGCCAATCCAGACCTGCAGGACGGGGAATCAGGCTGGTGAGCATGGTACTCTCAACATGCAGTCACCATACCAGCCATGTCACCAGCCATGGCAGCATGGGGTGTCATCTGGTTCATGGCACACGCCCTCGAGAACTGCTGTGCGGCCGTTCATCGCGTGGCCGATCAGGCTAGCATGTAACTGCGGATGGTGTCATGCAGTTGGTGTGGATGTGTCTTCACAGGACGTCGTTGCATCGTGCGCTTTATTGGGGCCACCTGCACGTGGCAGCGCTGCTGCTCAACGCTGGAGCCAGCCTAGACGTGCCAGACGTCAAGGTATGTGAACCCCTTGCCATGCATAGACTGCACCATGAATAGCGTAACCACCTGTGCATCGCCCTGTAGCATGCAATCACCGGCAGGCACGTGCTTTCTGTGCAGCGCATACAGCATACGCACAGCGCATTCAGCACAGCACTGACTCATCATGGCTTTGCCATGACCGGGGCAAAACTGATCACATTTGTCTGAAATTCCAATCTTGTCTCTTCAAGGCCATGCTCACCATGCTTGCAGGGCCGCACCCCTCTGGACCTTGTGTCATGCGAGCTCGCTCCCTACATGCAAACGCACGCCATGCACACCGGGGCAAGCAGCCTGGGGAGTCCTGCCACGCCTCACCATGCATCTGTCTATTGCTGGGGTAGTGGGGCAAACTACCAGCTGGGAACAGGTGGGGCCGAAAAGCCTGAACCAGCCACCAGGGCCCACATGCCTCCTACAGGTTGCAAGGTACATGCCTGATGTGAACCGGCGTCTGATGTGAACCGGCCGGGAAATCAATTTCCTGGTTTACTATGCCTGGCCAGTGTTGTCGAGCCCTGCCGGCTGTGCTGCTGTCACAGCCACCCCGTTGTTCACGCAACTTTACTACATGCTGATGACGGCGGCTGTGTGTTGGGTCCGCATGACGGTGGCCAATGCTGACCATAACCCCAAGCCGTCATGACGCTGCTGCCTGCAGGGTGCACTGACTTTGCCCTGAACCCCGTGCGTGTGGACGGCCTGGCTGCGCTGGGTGCCGTGGCGCTAGCTGCGGCCAAGTACCATTCGGCAGCGGTGGGCAGCGATGGCAGGCTGTGGACCTGGGGCTGGGGAAGAGGGGGCAGACTAGGTGGGTGGGCAGGGGCCGGCACATGGTACCTGGCAGAGCTTGGGGTTGGGGCTGTTTGCCAGGCAGTCAAGCAGTGCAACATTTGCTTACAGTGTCATTAATAGGCATTTGCATCGCCCAATAGCATCGCCCAATAGCATCGCCCCAAAGACACGATATCAGGTAGCCTGGCCATCCAAGTCGTTAACCCGCTTGAGCCGCGTGATCAAGCCGATGAGCAAATGAGTGATCAAGTCGACGGAACTAAGCAGATCAAGCCAACGCAAGTAAGCAGTGGCATCACCAGGCATGGCCGGGTGCAGAACAAGTGTCTGTCAAAGCAGCGCAATGTGTCATGTTCAGTGGCTGACAGTGCATTTAGTTTCAGTAGCTGCACGGCAGGACAGGATGCTTGCACGCATCCACCCATGAGCACCATCCAACTGTGTCTCCACCGCCCTGTTCCGTGGCTCAGGGCACCCTGACTTTCAGATCCACAGCGGGGAGACGGCGCTCATCAGGCCATGGCCCGTGGCAGGGCTTGGGAAACGACAGGTGGGCACTAGGCAGGGGTGATGGGGTTAGTTTTCTGGGCGAACGCCATCCCATTCAGAAATTGGAGGTCAGGTTGGCATTAGGCAGTTGGGGAGGAGCTGTTGACGGGCTGTAAAACAACGGTATCAAGGGTTGGCACAAGACGCTGACCTTTCTTGGCATGGGCTTACCGGGCGATTGGTTTTTAATGTTGTGGTTGTGGGGTTGGTTTCGTGCGTGGAGGAACAATCGCTTTGTTGGTTCCAATCACTGGAAGTATCAAGGCGCTGAACGTGGCATGGGCTGAACCCTGGTTTTTGTCAAGCATATCCTTAAAAGCCCAGTAAAGCCTCTCCTTAGTCGGATTCTCCCTTTTTGCAGGAGTTGCATGTCTACCAGTTGGTATTGCAACTGATTTGTGGGTGAAGGCCAATGCACCTCAGGAAACCGAGAGTTTCAACGCAGCGCATCTTCAGCTGCTTACGAGCTGATTGTAGACCCTTTCCTTTGCCACCTGCTCATGCCGGCCATGCTCCCTGCTGTGTACCGTCTCTTCATGCATCAAGTGTGAATGATGTTGATGCATGCTGTGCACAGGTTGTCAGTGTAGCTGCGGGCAAGCACCACATGCTTGTGGCCACTACTGCGGGAGAGGTGTGGAGCTGGGGCAGCGGGAGGAGCGGGAAACTGGGATGTGGGGAGGTGGACACGCAACCCACACCCAAGAGGTAGACGAGGGG